>JABASH010005228.1:0-12460 GCA_019776445.1 Tomocerus maximus | reverse complement strand
TTGAACTTTGTCTGATGAACTCGGTCCCAATTTGCTTGTGAAAAATTTCTGGCGAAAATCTCTGCTGATCCTGTTGGCACACTTTCGGTCGGGTTGGGTCACGCGTTTAATTCAAGTTTTTTCGCATACCCTTTATCTTATGGAAGCTGGAGTTCTAGTTCTATTAAGCCCAGCGTAGCTGTGCTGCCCTCTGTATTCTATGTAGCAGACAATGCATGATGGGGAGGGAAGGGGCGAGGGTAAAGAACGCCTGCCTTTTTTAAGGAACAAGAAAAGTTGGTAAACTTAAAAAAACTTTAAATTTCTTTCTTAAACTTTAATCTTCATTTGAGCTTAAACATCTGGAGCAGATAAGGTTCCAGTTTTTCAATTCAATTTTTATTGTCCATAAATTTAAATTAAACAGCTACTTTTCATCGAAAAAGTCAAGAAGAATCCATAAAAAGTATTTTCAAGCATCGAATCCATTCAGGATACTCTATTCAGTTTAAACAAAATTCCCGATATTGCGTTTCCTGTCATACAGAATTTAATAAATTGGTTGTGATCTCCATTTGCACAAAATAATGATAAGTAAATGAAAATAAATAAAACATTGAATTAACATACGTGATACAGGAAATAAAATCATGGCTATTGTACTTTATGTAATTACATTTTGAAATTAGGGACGTCATCAGGGGAGAGTAATTCATGGAAAAGAAATGATGGCAGACTGTAGAGGGAGGGGGTCCAAAAAGAATCGGTAGCATCTTTTACGGATGTTCCTTTCTGCCATGGAATGTAACTGTTTAGTTTATTTTAGAGAAATTGGGTTGAGTGGACGAAAGCGGTTAGCGTGAAAGGATTGAGTTGGATTGGCTCATCTTTGATCGTCTTTGGAGTTTGTTGAGTTGACAAGGAGTCGAGTAACTGAGTGAGTGAGTATTGTTATTTTAGCTCATGTTATTTAAAGAGTAATAAAAAGGGAAAGCTAGTCTGATAAAATAACAAAAGACTTTGACACACGAAGACGAGCAAATAGACTTTCTCCAGAGTGAAAGGATCAGGGCCTGGCTTGACTTTTGGTGGCCCGAGGAACTGCACTATCTACGATACTATTTACTGTGCAGAGAGCGAGTCAACTATGTAAGATTAGAAGACAACGAGTATTTATGTAGCTTTCTCTCGGTTGACATGAGGTGAGGGCAAATGTCCTTCACAATAGAAATCACAAGAATAGATGTGACCAAATCCCGGAACTGGAGTCTTACCTACAAACATGTTAACACCACAGCCTCTAATATTGACCCCGAATATATCCTTAAGGTGTCTGCTCCTGTTTTATTATACATACATAGTAAATGGAGTTTTTCTCCGGATTGTGAATGCGAGTTCGTGACTTGTAATAGAAAAGACAAAGTATCGAAATTTATGCACCTCTCTCTGGAGGAGAATAGAAATCTCTTGAATTTAGCAGTCAATCCTATGCACTGAAAAACGCTCATTGGCAATAATAACTGTCTCTATACTTTAACAAAGAACTCGGTGATGATGACTCTGATTTGATGATACTTAATAATATAATATAGCGCAGCATTTAGTTTGACCTAGAATACCAGAGTCTCAGAACAAAATTTAGATATTTAGGTATAGGACTGAAGTGTGTACAAAGATATCTGTGTAGTAGTCCATTAGATGAGTGTCCTAGATAGATAGGGAAGAAGAAGGTAAGTTAGGCCGTGCATGTGCCGGATATAAAATGTCTTGATAGTTTCTTTCTGCATAGAGAAGCAAACTCCATTTATTTTTTCGTTTCTTCGCCCTGTCCTCGTGTTTTCTCTGCCGTTTGCCCCATTCATAGGAGTAGATAAGTTACCTAGACGAAGTCTTTATCGTAGCAATTTATCCCTTTGCTTTCTCTTCGCACAGACGAGGATGCATGAATGTAGAGTGTGTATTTGTAGGGCTAGCAAAATGCGTCCCCTCCATCTCCATAAATTCCATCAGAGAGCGACAATCGCAACTTGCCTTGATTTACACCGATTCTCAATTCTTCAGTTCAGTCCTCTTCACACACCAATCCTTTGTAATAGAGCAAAGCAACACTGACTTGCTTAACTGCAGTTCAACCAGCTATCATCATGACATCACGACTCTTCCCTACACTCCACCTCTAAATAACATCCAACTCCATACCTATATAATATCCGATGAAAGTCACTCACACACTTATGTATGCCAACACTCAAGCATGGAGACACAGAGAGCCCAGAAAAAGACGCTGGAGAAAGTTCCACGGCATGCCCATTGGAAATTACTTGACTTATTTCCTCTTTCTTCCTATACAGTCATAATAATATTCTCTATATAATCTTTTCCGCAGCCTTAAATACTAATACTCACTATCAAAAACCAATTTATTACGCTCACGATCAAACTAAACCTAACCAAATGTATTTTTCCTATAAAAGCATTGATAACAGAAGCCACTATTCAATTCCGCCATTCTCTGAGGGTGTCTGTAAAAGTACCTGGGAGTAGTGTATCTCGAATTCACCTACTTATATAAATAATACTGCCAAGGAAATGCAGATTGAAATCCGAGGACTTTCAAAGTCACGTCTTAAATTATAATTCTGCATTTCTATCTTAGTTACATAATATAATCAGATAATATCATTTCACTGTACAAGACTTTCCCTCCAACATTTATACTTGTAATAGTACATTTACTGTGTGGTATTAGTTTCTTCGTATCCCAGGTACATAAGAGTGACTAAAGGATTAAATTGTAACATCCTTCGCTAGATTAATCTCCAGAAAAAGTTTGTCAATCTAGCATGTCTTGAGCACATAATATTACTATTTTCTCATTTCCCTCCATGTCTCTCCGTTCTTTATCTCCTCCGACAATACACAAAGATAGTGTTTAGCTTATTATAATCGCATTGGGGATCGGGCGAAGCATTGCAAAATACAAAATTGGACATTAAGTAATGAAATTTTTATGGCCTGATAATTTCTTAACGCTCTTATTTTTTCCATGTGCCAAACCAAGATTTCTCTTCGTGGTGAACAATTTTCTTCTTTGTAATCACAATTTCATTAGAGAACAAGCCTTCCTATCTCTACTAAAGAAAAAACAACGTTACATGATTTTGTTATCAAAGTGCATGAGTTTCTTTCTCTCTAAGGACGTCTCTCTTTTTCCTAGTCTTAAATACAGTAGAGGGAAGTAAGACACAGGGACAATTCAAAATTGCTAAGAAATGAGATATTAAACTAAGTATATAGGGTCAAAGACCATATTATGACAACGGGTCAAAAATAAAATGTTGCATGGTTTGCGAATGGCCCCAACTATGTCGTTGGACGACGTAACTTTCTCCACAGCAACCCTAACGAAATAAAAAAGAGGGAAGGAAGAGGACGGGAGGCAAGTCACTCAACCAAAACCGTTACATTCTTTTTACGCTGGAGACGCTTTTTATTCTATTTTCATCTCCTTTAGCTTATTTCCACATGTATATGTAGAGATATGTAAATAAGTTTACTTGTGGGCCCATACAAAATGCCGGAGATAAAATAGGTAACTGTGTGTGTACATAATAAGCCGAGAAATTGATAATACACACAAGGACATTATAATATATTATGTTAGCAGTTTCTCCCGAAAAATCCTCCTCCGACAAAAAATGTTCCCTTTGGATTTGTTTACATGCTCATGATAGTCAAAGGGTTAGAATAAATAAACTAAACAAGACGACTTGCCTTCACTATATTCCGACGAGTAAAGGAAGGAGGCTGCTCAACCAAAACTCACAACCCACTCAACAAGAACCGACTCCACTAAATTCAATTCTCCTCCTGCAACCAAAACTAACCTTCGGAGACCGCAAGGCATGCAAAATAGATACACCTATAATACCATTTGCGTATAGAAAGAATATAAATATATTACGCAACCTCAAAATCTCTTCTGCGTACACACAAAGCCATAAATATAAATTATTTAAACACACTCCACTAAATGTTTGAGATAGATACATTTATTTCAGATGATTTGGCCAGAGTTTTTACAAATAATGGATAAATACTTTGCATATTCTCGACTAAATGTGTATTACAGGGATAGTTACCGATATTTATGGTTTTAAGGAGCATTGCCAAATTGATATACAGATATTAACTACAAATAATTGCAAAAAAGAGAATCACAACCATTGTGTTATTTAGAATTGAGTCAGAATCAGGATTTTGTTTAAAAATTCGTAACGCATGAACATAGATTATGGAAAATTTATTAATCTGAAACGCGTGCAACCTTATACCAGTTGTCACAAATTGACTTAGGTTAGGTTACGGTAGGTGACAGGAAGGGGACATGTCACCTACTGGTGTGACAGCTGCCTTAATGATCTAGTTAATATAATTTTTGTTTTAATAAACCGAACCATTGTAAATTGACTGCTGAAATATATTTTTATGGAATTGTGCAAGTAAGAACGTATACTACCATAGGTACCCCGCATTAAAAGTGTACTTTTTACACCCCAACAGAATAATTTGTGATTGACATATTTTTTAATCATGCTATTTACATACCCTTTAAGTAAATAAGACAAAAGTGGAAAAAGTCCGCTGTAGGTGCAGGGCACTTTAATACTCTATTCAATCTTTAGTATTGCATTGGATGGCATAGAGCTATTTTGTATAACAATGTATAACGTCTCGGGTTGTATAAGAAATACAGAATCTTATTTTTTGGTAGTACTAAATGAAGCAAAGGTTTGGAATTTTGCAACAAAAATGTAATTCTTTAAGAATCTTTACATACCTGATGATATAATAAGTAAGTAATTACTTGGTTGACTGATTGTGATGTGAGTGGAAGTTAGCGGTTGACTAATTCTATTTAAGTATATTAAATTGCTTAGTGAACAGAGGAAATCATAATGTGTGTTTGGGGATATTCATATGTTTAATTTGGGATTAGTGCTGGAAAGATTTATAGGGTGAGAGGTTTTGATTGGAAGGATTCTTTATAGTCGTCGATGTTCTGGTTGACTTTGAGTGTATGACATGGCTTTTGTTGGATTATGTCGTGAAATGATCGCTTGAGGGAAAGTGGATTGAAATGAAGTGAAGTAGTTGGAGGAAGTGAGGTCCAGGCGAAAGTATTTGTGAGTCGTGAGTACACAACAAATAATATCCAGGACACAGGCAGGACATGCATAATGGTCGTAGGAACTGGAGATAGAGAGTCACATCGCATTACTACACGGAAGGTGGCTTAGTCGGAGTCAACACAGTAATATTCAGCCATGAATTGATCTTGAATTTAGTTGGGTGAAAGCCGAAGGGAAAGTTGAGTATGTGCTTTCTTGATGTAGTTGGACAAGTCATGTCCATGACTAGGATTACGGTTCACTTGAAATATAATATACGTACTCCCTACAATTGACAATAGATTGAGAACAGTGTCTGCACAACGAAGCATAGCAGATGCCTAAATGGATCACTCCAACCGATATCCAAGATAGCTCTGCTTACAAAACTATAAAAACCTACCGGTGACGTTTACGGGGTGAATTCCCTTCAAGGCTTTTTTTCTGCAATAGAGTTTTCGACAAAACCTGGATAAATAGAATCTCTATATCTCACTCTATCACGTCAATTGCTCCCAAATATCACGGCTTAGACCTACCAAACTAAATACATTCTAGTAGTACAGATAGAACATGTTCGATACATTTCCTTGTCGATCGCTGGATTTTACTCACGTACTATTGGCCACTATATCAAAGAGTACATTGCATAGGTATAAATAGCACTCACACCCGACACAGCCAAACAAACATAAAAACTTAAGCAAACAAATGCAAACGATGGAAGATGTTTACGAATCTACTGAACATACACACCAACATACTAGACTATACTTCTATTAATATTATTATTGCACATACCACGACGGAGCTTCCACTTATGTAAAGTAAATGCAAAAAAACTTACATAAATAATAAACAAGTTATAACTATGCATACTAAGATTGCTGTGTACATTAAATGATAAAAGTGGCAATAGGCAGGGAAAGTACTTGAGATTATAGGAAGAAATGTAGAGTAAATCGACGTGGCAGGGGAGGACAAAGAATATAGGAAGGGAAAAAAAGTAAATGGAGACAAACGATGGTTATGCAATTCTGGACGACGATGCATTGGCTACTATGGAGTTAAACGTTCAAGTGTTGGGGCTGTGTCAGCTCCTCTTATATAGAGAGTAGAAGTAAGTAGGTACATATCTACTTAAGATTAAAGCAGTATAGAGTATCTGGACGGGAATTGCTCTGGCCTGGGTATACCTTCTTCTTGGATTATTTCTTTCTTGCACCAATACTTCTATTGAGAGAGTCTCTTCTAAATTCCAAATGTACTATCAACGATAGCAATCAAGACGGAGATGGAAAACCATAAATAGCAAAATAAAGTACGGAGAGCAAGAGTATGTATGTATATATGTGTGTAATGTATGTAGTCTGAAGCATAATATCTCTAAGTAGAAGAGCATTCATCTGCTCCGTTGCTCAATGTCCTCCAACCCAAACATGTAATAGAACCAGAGAAACTCACTCACTCAGTCTGAATGGAATTTAAGGGAAATGCCCCGATGTAGCCATGTTAAACAACCTTTTACTTATATGAGCACTTTCTTCACCTATTGTGTTTTCTGACCTGAATTGAATTCAATTGAATCTTCTCAGTCGACCTCACGTCTCCATCTCCCTCTCTGACTTCCCCTTCTCTATTATTTCCATACACTAAATACTTCTCTGTTTATCTAATCCTTATCATACAAGCTACTCCATTTCCCATATCGCACACCTTTCTCATTCCAATATACATTCTTTTTTTCTCCAGTTTTAAAGAAAGTTCTCTCCTCCGAATTACATTTTTGGAACATGCTCTGACTGAAGTACTATTTATGGATCTTTATTGCTGTATGATATTATTTTGATGACTCATCCTGTATAACTGAGTGGACTGACTGAATAGTATGCCCTTCACAAAAGCAAAGATCAACTAAGTATACTGAGACATATAGCCAGAAAGGTTAGAAACCCCGTCATTAAACTATGGGAAAGAACATTCCATGAGAAGGAAAGCACCTGTGACATATTGCATTTGAAAAGTAATTATTCAAATTTTATTCCATAATTTACCATTTGATACTCAAGTGCTCAATTGAATCGTACTCTAGAGCACTGTAATCTAACTAACTTACCATTTGCACGGAGAGAGTGTATCTGACTCACGGCCTGTCTGTCTCACTCACTCAATCTCCTCTCAACTGGAAATAATGTATACTAACTGTTGAGACTGAAAGTGAAGAAGCGTTCAACAGAACACAAACAAAACCATTTTCTTCCCTTCCTTCACCATAAATATATCTCCCTAAGGAATATTCTCCGCTATTTCTTTAACCCTCTGATGACTAAATTCTAAATCTTTATTAGTTATACTACTACTACTCCAGACTTCGTTACACACTACAAACACCTTAAAATAATATCTCCAAATAATTAGACAAAACAAAATTTCCCACAGTCCACTCTTCTACACGCAGAGATACCTACATCTTGAAAACACTACGAAATATTAAACTATTATAAATTTGTAGTTCTGTTCTCGTTTAATTAATTTGCTTTGTTTTTCTTAGTTTTGTCATACACAGAACAGGGGATCACATAATGTAAATACAGATACGAATACCACGTTTGCATTAAACTAAAATGTAATTATCTTAAGGGGGTGTGGGGACTTGAGCGAAAACGAGAACGGGAAATCGGCTGAACGTACGGTAATTTTGGCTTTCATTTTCGAAATCTTCAAAAAAAATTAAGACGAGCATGAAAGCCATTTTTGAAAATATTTTTTAAAGTGTCGAAAATTGAGTTTGAAAATTTTGATTTTGAGTAGGGAAATACATGTAAGAAATGTAATCATCAAAATCATGTTGGAAAATACAAATTCAAAAATAGGACCTCATGCTCGTCATCAAATTCTTTCCTCTTTTTTATGGCATTTTTGTTATCTCTGTACGTTTTTCCAAAACCCCGGTCTCATTTTTCTGTGGTTTTACATGTAAACGTTTTGGTAACAAGCAACTGCAATTTTACTACGGGGTATGAGAAACTAACTACTGCCCATAGCGCGAGAACCCGCTGGAGGGCATTCTGGCAATCCCCGTAGTAAATTTATCGTTTCCATTACAATCAAAGTCCCCACACGTCCTTAAAAGGCTAAATACACCTTTCACCAAACAATTAATGGGTTATTTTAAAATATACTTCAACACTAACGGGAATTGTCTTTAATACGCAAAAGGTTCTTTGTGAATTCGCGATTTCAGTTCTTTAGGTTAATTTTGAAAGCAATGCTGGAGTCGAATTTGTTTTGCATGAACACCCATTTGTAATACCCTCAATAGCAAATGCGTAGTAGGCTTTGCGGCGTTATTTCCTGAATATAACGTTCATTTTTGACCTATTTAGTTCCTGTCTGTCTAAAGATTTTTTTAAATTTAAAGTAAAATAAAGATTCTTTTGATTCCTAAATGGATTACACGGCATCAAAAATTAATTATTGCTATACTTATGTCTGCATATTGAGAAAAGGACAGTTCGAAGCTTGATGAATTCGGCAATGTAGTGTTTATTTACTAGTTTCCTTCTTTAAAATGCATTTCCAAGTATCAAAAGGCAAAAACCATGGCAAATGTTTGTTATGGCGTAGGCGGGTGTGTATAAATCTGTGCGTACGGTGTATAATTGTTAGTTACTAATTAGCATCAGTGAAAATTGAAAACACTTGATAGGTTAACAGTTGAAATAT
Source organism: Tomocerus maximus (assembly GCA_019776445.1). Taxonomy (NCBI): domain Eukaryota; kingdom Metazoa; phylum Arthropoda; class Collembola; order Entomobryomorpha; family Tomoceridae; genus Tomocerus; species Tomocerus maximus. The sequence continues at coordinate 3,584 of JABASH010005228.1, read as the reverse complement.
TTGTTAGTGTAATATTTAGTAAGTTTTCCTGTGAGAAAGAATAACAAGGAGTTGAAATAGTGAGTTTGTGCGTGGCTAATAATAATATAAAGTTGATTATAGTTGAAATAGAGCTGCTGGGAGCTGGTTGTGAATTTCCATGCATCTGCTGTGTCTCTGTTTATATTTGTGCTACTTAGGTGAACAACTGCAGTAGTGCGACTGAAGTTTAGTCAACTCATTTCAATTCCAGTCAGAGAAGGTATCTTGTTGTCTATTGTGAAAGTGAAAAGTAAGGGAAGGGAATCGTAGTATTAGTGTAGCCTAACATAAATATATTGTGCCTTATCTTTCTCCGACTTTCTCCAATAAACTTCATCACAAGGAAATCTTATGTAGGTACTTATCAGCCTGACAGTCGCGTGAAAAATGCGTATCACTAAAGAGGAGAGTCAACTGCGTCTGGGAGATTCATAGGTAGGTAGATGGATCGTCACTGGGTGCTGCCATCATTCCCAAGTATAAAAATAATCCCGTCTCGCCCACCATCCCGCAGTACGGGGTCACCGAAACCTGAATTTGCCCACGGATGGAGTGGTGAGGGAAAGCAGAGTGAAAGTCAGCGTCCCTGTGCGTCTTGTGAATCGAGGACGGAAAGAATAAAAAAGAGCATTTCCTCCACGGGAGATTTTCTCGTCTTTTGCTTTCTTCATCGTGGAATGAATGATTTGATAATCTTTATTTCATCTTTGCTTTGGTTCGTTTCCCTCACATCACATCAACTCACTCATCGTCAGATTTTGCTTTGCTCCGAGCCACAGATATGCCAAGGTAAGTAGGCAGCTGCAAAAACCTGACAATGTCTCTATATTTTATTATCCTTTCTTACTAGTGAATCTTGGTCATAAATAACTACATACATAATAAATGTTGCTAATGGAAAATTATCAATAATACTGGGAAATGCTCCATTTACAAATTCCCGGATTCGGAGAAAGAGGGTAGATAGAGACAAACTAACAATATAAGTAGTCAGCTGAAATAAGACATCAAGAAAGTGCTTTGGGGAAGGAAATAAAAGTTTGCCTTTTCTTGCTTTGGTGTCTAAGGATATTGTCTGAGGCTATAGTCCCTATTTCCATATGTAGATGCTCTGGCAGTATTTATGTGTAAGAGGATCAACATCACACAAAAATGTACATTCGCTTCTCATGGTGTCAGCTCAGATTTTCCCTTTTAACTCTTTTAAACATTAGAGTTAGACACGCACTCGCCTCTATTCATCCCATAAACACAAAGCAACTCTTCTTTTCTTCCAGAGATCTTCATCCCCTTTACAGTTTCCTTTTATCCATCTGTCTACCTATTAAATTCTGCCCTTCCTAACAATCTCATGTGTGTAGACAATATTGTCCCATTTATTCTGCACACAATAACTATACTACTACCCTCGCAGAATAAACACACGCATCAAACGAAGACCACGGCGATATTTCATTTTTTAACTCAAAAGATAAGCACGGTCTCAAATAAATATCCCATGACAAATATTACAACAGCTTAACTCAACTGACTGCACACTTATGACGGAGCAGGAGGGACAGGTTGAAATAATGAATTAGGCACTTTTCCCTCCCATCATTAGTTCACACATCCAACAATCTCACCATTAACTACGACTTGACTTCAGTTAACTTAAGTGCAGTGGATTCCCATGTCAATACCCAAATCTCACAGAGCATTCCCTTCCTCTCCATTTACTTCTATAGCCAAGAGATGCATTTGATAAAGACAAACAAGTCTCAATCCTAAGTAGTGGCATTAGACACTCTCTGCTCATCTTTATATTTTGGTGTATATCCACAAACATTTTATTTACATTCCACTCCATCACAAATGCATATGAATAAATATATATACTAAGTACATCATGCACAACTGTAATAATATTCTGCCTTTAGATCTTCAACATCTAAAAACATGACAATATGCAATTCTCAGTTTCGCTGCTCGTATAGTTGGAGTCTAAAATATGAATGTCTGTGTAAGTCCAAGAGAAAAGGGAGAAAGCCAAGTGCAAATTAGATGCATTTCCTACAAAAAACATTCCGTCTAGGTCTCCGCTTGGCTTGACTTTCCCTTCTTCGGGGTCATTTACAGAATGGGAGACATTCCAAGATTTCCATGGATAAATTGAGGACGGCGCCTTCTTTACGAGATTTGGAAACGGTTGCTATTCAACTTGATGTGGATGTATGGGCGGGTTGGTTGTTGGTTGTTAGAAATGACGAGAATGATTCACTCGTACACAGAAACTCTGTCTCTAGTTGTACACAGCTAACAATAAGCTACATACATTCACCACTCAGACATCCCAAACTCTAATATATATACTTAACATTTACAACGTCGAGAAAGAGAGAGTTCGTTGCCTTTATTGTATTAAAGGGCAAAAAGATATGGAATCCGAGAAGGAAATGAATCAGCAAAATCTTTTTTAGTTTTCCGCTTTCCCTTCCCCTAGTCCTCAGTAATATATTTCTGTTATTTCTATTGCTAAATGCTTCACTGGACAGACTCTCGCACTTACAAAGATATATTCTTCTAGCTACTTATGCATATTCCTAACATTTTTGTACTCCATTTCATTTTAAATATTTCTGTTACACTCTGCATTGTTCTTATCGGGACTAATAAACTAATAACGAAAATGTACAAGTCTACTGAAATGTTTTGTAAGCCAAGCAAACAAGGGATTACTAGGAATGATCACTTATCCTCTTTAAGGTGAACAGAGTCACTTGAGCACAACTTGGTAAAAGGCTTTGTTTTTATTACACTCTTTACGATTTGCTGCTACAAGTCTAAAAAGCTCCATTCAGATACAACTTCCTACACAATGAAATGATCCATTGCAATAGATGCACACCAGAGTCTCTTCAAAAAACAGTAAATGGAGACTGAGGAGAGCAGCGAAATGGATACAATACTCGATCATAGTGCCCTGTAGCTCACTTCACTCTACCATCTCATATACTCTGCTAATAATGTTTGGCTACGGAAGTGTTGTCCGAAAAGGGATGCACAGACTCTTCACATTTAACATGAAATAAACAACTTTGTAACTATTTACTAAAGCTGGCAGTTCCAACCAGTTTTTATGTCCATACCACCTACCTAATGTACAAACATAGACAACGCCGTATGCGCTAAGATAAACACTATTCCCCGTAAAGCCTGCACAAATTTTCATTTTATAAAGTTCTCTTATTTAATTGCTTTAGGTCTAATGACCCACCATTTTTTCGATCTGGAGAATTAAGACATTTAGCCTATAGTGGCGATACAACTTCAAAAAATGGCAAGAAAAATAACTCATAACTCATTTGTACAGGAAAAACCTGAAAAGTTTTGATTTAAAATAAAACACAAAAAAGTTTGTACCTATTTCCTATTTTAACGGCAACAACGAAAAAATTGTACAAAATCAAAGAGTAATTGAAGAAAATGTTCATTTCTCCTATTTTCTTAACTCTTTAAATGCCAAGGCAGATTTTTAGGGCTGTCATGACGGAACAGTTGAAATAAAATAAATGAAAAAACGT
>JABASH010005227.1:0-12461 GCA_019776445.1 Tomocerus maximus | reverse complement strand
CAAAAATAAAGGGGTATATATTGTGTCCTAAATACTTACTTGGATAACCTATTTACAAATTAAATTACAATTTAACAAAATGTTAAGTATAAATATGAAACTACAAATACTATGTGGGCATATTAGCATGCAAATACATACCAACGGAAAGGATTTGGGAGCTCATCCACTGAAGTTTCTCAAGTAAGACACATATGAGTTATATTATAATGTAATTGCTTTTAATAAAAGTCTATCTATTCCATCGCATCCAGTTCTCTTTATTGCTGTTACGTTATTGTATTTCTATAACAGGGTGGGTATTAATAAGATTGCTAGGCTGTTGTAATTGTCGTTGTTTACTATAGTTGGTTTTCTTGGTATTTAACCAGGCCATTTGGGGATGAGCACGAGAGCAGTGTTTTTTCAGAGCTGCTTTCTGGACAGTACGGAAGGGACACATTTCGCAAATGAAAGGTCTTTCATTTGTATGAGTGTAGGAATGAGCATCCAAAGAACTCCTCTGGCTAAAGGTTCGCGTACAAACAGAACAATGGTAAGGCTTCTCTCCAGTATGTATCCGCATATGTCTTGCTAGTAGGCTTGGTTTTGCAAATTTTTTTCCACATCTGGTACAAGTTTTGTTGCACTGCAGAACCCCATTTGAATTTTGAGCGGATTGTGATTTGAGTTGCTTATTTTTGGCATTTCCTTTTGTTTTGCTGTTCGGATTTCGTTGGATACACGAAATAGTAGCTATTGGAGGGTTCATTACAGAGTGGGATATGAATGGATCGCTGTTCAAGTTGACATTTATTACACTACTGTTTAAAATATTTGTGCTTTCATTTCCTAATGCTAGACCATTAATTTCTGCAAATTCCGATCCATTTGACGCTCGAGTTATATTCACTGATGAGTTTCCAACATTTACATCTTTTCCCGTAACAACTGGAGTAGTTATAGAAATCCCTGTCACGCTATTTAAATCTGATTGAGACAAAGCGCTAAGGTTTCCTGGCGTCATGAATATGACATTACCAAGATTCTGAAGAAAATTTTCATCGATTGGAAGCGAATTTAGATCAAGGGAAGTTATCTGAATATTTTGAATTGTAGGGCCCTCCATCGTGAGTTGAAGGCTGCCAATGACATGAACTGGGTCACTGGAACCCATACCGGCTTGATCAGATCCTGGAATTTCAAATGACACAGCCATACCCATGTCATCTTGGGCATTCACAAGGATGCTAGATTTATCTTTAATAGTTTGAACTGGAGGAAGCATTTGACAATTTTGTTTTAATCCATCAACCGTCTGAGTCATATAGAACCCATGCGTCACATTTTGTCCTCTTGTAGCATTGCTATCAGAAACTTTGTCTTCCTTCGAAATCTTGAAATGAGACTGAACATGAGCTTTTCGATGTCCTGATGTTCTAAAACAACGTTCACAGTGCGGACAAGAATAAGGCTTGTCCCCTGTATGCAATCTCATATGTACTCGAAGACTGCTTTTGGTGGAAAATAGATTGTTACATATGTGACACGAAACCGTTTTTCCTCCTTCGTGGGTCCGCATGTGAGCTTCTTTCGTAGACTTGACTCGAAACGCTTTCCCACATATTTGACACCTAATCAACAAAACAGATTAATTACTACATGTTTACTGGTGCTTTTCAACATTGACCTTACTGGAAACAAAAGAAAGTACCTAAAAGGCTTCTCCCCAGTATGTATTCTTATATGTCGCTGTAAATCCGATCTTTTCCTAAAAGCTCGTGTACATATATGGCAAGCATTTACTTTCCCATTGAAAGGATCTAATCCAACGGGGTCTGCTGGTTTGTTGTGATCTTGAGTTTTGAGATCATGATAAATTGCTTCAGAAATGGACTGTGAAAATTCTCTTATTTTTTGAATATCATCTTTTTCAATGGCTGCTGTTTTATTAGGGTCAGTGATGGTTGTTCTATTAAATCTTGTTGCGTCTGATGTAGTAGCCACACTTCTAGTTAAATCCTTATTTAATGATGCTTGTTCATTTTGATTTACATTTAATTTTCCCATATGCGGTTGATTATTTGGCAGAACAGTATTTGCTGATATTTCTATGTCACACGCTGATATTTGGGGGTTTGTTGCAGGTTCGTTTGCCTTACAGTTGGCATCATTTATTTTTTCTTGCTGTGTATGAGACACAAATTGTGTCATGTGGGTTGGAGGAAGTTCCAAGTGTTCACCCTACAAAGTATCCACAATTTCATTGGCAGATGCAACAAAAATATATTCATAAGTGTAAAAAATCAAAGTTACCTGGAGTGTAAAAACAGATGAGTCGAATACATTCGACACAGGAACGCCGTCAACATTGATTTGATTGTGATGCTGTGGATTTTGGATGTGGCTATTCCCGTCCACGGAGGAATATTGAATATTTATTTCTCCATTTGGAACAGATATTGCGTGTCCCCCGACTGCAATTAAATTATTGATATCTTGAAGACTATGCTGATTTAAATTCAAGCACTGGTTCAAAGGCTGGACAGACTGATCCATTCCCATTGATGTCACTACGTTGTCAGAAACATTCGCCATGCTAGGGTCTTCTAAAAGATTCACATTTGACTCGGATACAACACCACCCAGCACCGATGCAACAACACCTAAAAAGAAGACATAATAATAACTAATTATGATCTATAATAATTATTGTTATTTTACAGAAAATATAATCATTTTGACAATATTGAGTAAACTAAGAAAAACTGTGAAGAAATCCAGGTTAAATTCAGTTGATTACCTCGGATTCCTTCATCAAAACTTGCTTCATGATCACCGAAATCATCAACAAAGCTGATACTGTCTTGCTCCCCGGATTGGTTATCAACAGAGTGGAAAGCTACGATCTCACTCCTATGTGTTTTTATATGCTTCCTACAAGAAACACTTGTCTTCCAAGTCTTGTGACAATAAGGACAAACAAATGGCCGAGAACTTGTATGTGTAGCCATATGTCTCGTTAAACTACCATTTGTTGTGAATGAAATGTTGCAAATATTGCACTTAAATGCACGAACACCTTCGTGAGTTTTTATGTGATTTTTTAATACCCCACTGGACACAAAATTCCTGAAAAACATTTTAAGCAAACAATGAATAACAAATTACTCAACAACTATTGAAAATAGTTATTAAATTGAAACAAGCGAAATAGCAATACCTGAAGCACTGAAAACATTTATAAGGTCTTTCTCCAGTGTGTGATCGAACATGTTGCTTTAAATGTGAGGACTTTTTAAATGCAGCTGGACATTGTTGACATTTATATGGTCTGCCTTTCCCTTCTATTGCATTGCCTTTTAAGATTAGGGATTGGATTGAACGGTTAGGTACGGGAACCAATCCTGTTTAGCATAAATGCAAGGAATTATTAAGTGAACAATTCATAAAGACGATATATTATAAAAAATTAGAATGCAATAATTACATATAATTAAGTTATTTACCTTCTGATGTAATTTTCAAAGGATCTGGTAGGTCTATTTGAGGGGTAATATCTCCAATTCTAAGTAATTTCCGCTTACCAGTCGGACCATGGACGTTTCGTGTGTGAATTTTGTAGTGCATTCTTCTTTGAGACGAAGTTCTGAATGCCCTGCCACAATGAATGTGCATACACATAAAGGGTTTAGCACCGGTATGTAACCTTTCGTGAGCTTTCAGAGAAGATAACATGGAAAAGCGTTTATGGCAAATTCGACATTCTTGGTCTGGCTTTCTCGGAAAATGTGTTTTTACGTGAGTAATAAGTGTTGACTTCACAGCAAAAGACTTGTCACAGACGTGGCACTACAAACAAAATAATAATTCTTAATTTTAATGCATGAATACAGACAGATACTTTTTATTAGGTATTATAAGGAAATATAATTTTTATTGAATAACTCAGTGATTGAATATTAACTTACGGCATAAGGTTTTTCTTGGGTGTGAATTCTTATATGCCGAATTAAATCGGAAGGTTTTCGAAACGCCTTTTCACAAAAGGGACACATATGCCATTTCACGTGTCCTACCCTTTTCACTTTCACGACGCACCTCCGTGATTTACCTTCTGTGTCATGAGCCAGCTTAACCTCCGTGATATTGCTATCCCCGGTCTTGTCTTGAATAATTGAAGTTGAGTTGGCTGGGATTTGCATTTGGTTAACACTTGAAACAGATGTAAGAGAAGTCAGATTTGTTTTATGCGACGAGGGAATAGTAATACTGTTAGGCAAAGGAGCTGCAAGGGAAGGAACTTTCGTTGCATTGGAATTGGAATTGGATATTCGAGGAGTCGTAGATTCGTTTGTATTGCTGGCAAGTAAAATTGTGCTAGTAGATGGGGAAGGAATGTCAACTGATGATGTAGTAATCACTGGGTCGTCCATAATTGTCACCTCTTCGGACGCCTAACAAAGTACAAACGAGACAAAAATACAATAATATTAGATATGTACGGAAAATATAATCTAACCTCTACGAAATAATATATAGCCTTACCTTAGTGTGAGCTTTTGCAATATGGTTATTTAGCGTCGCCAGCCTACGAAAATTAAAAAAGATTGTAATTGTATGCATAACTTACCTAAAAATAAATTATTTATTTATATTGAAACACTTCTGTCATCTTAGGTGGTACAATACTATTGTGGTACAATACTATTGTGGTACAATACTATTGTGGTACAATACTATTGTGGTACAATACTATTGTGGTACAATACTATTGTGGTACAATACTGGTACAATACTATTGTGGTTATTTTGTACAAATTCGTAACACTTTAGGTAGTTCAAATGCATACAGTTTTGTTGTCTCAAGATATTTAAATGCTCGATTTGTTAGGCCGGTCTTTAAAATCTTAAAATATTTTATTGGCCTTTTCTGTTATAATTACAAATGTAATTATACTCTTTAATATTAATATTTTCTAATAATAATAATGACACTACATGTACATAACCAATGAATAGTAATTTAACTCACCTCCTATAAACACAGGGACATTCTTCACATTTGAAAACTTTTTCATTGTCTGCAGGAGGAACGTGAACTTTGAGAACATGGGCTTTGAGATTTCCTCTTTGACTAAATTCTACAGAGCACAAGTGACACTTGAATGGCTTCACTTTATTGTGCATAGCTTGAATGTGAGTTTCAAGTGTTCCTTTTTGATTAAACCGCTTATCACATAAATTGCACTGTAAATAATAAATAATGGTAAAAGATGTACCATGTAAAATTAAAATATCCGTAAAAATACAAGATACATGAATTAATCTTATTTATTTAATTATCTTAATGTCTTACCCCAAAAGGTTTTTCTCCGGTATGAATTCTGACATGACGAACTAGTTGGGAAGGCTTTTCAAACCGTTTTTGGCACACAGAACATTGTTGCTGCTTTCTTTTCTCAAGCCTTTCTGCTGCTTTATCAGCTTTATTATTCGAAGTAGATGAACCGTCTGAGATATTTCGTTTAGGTTTGGGTCTAGCTTTTCGTCGCTTTTTCGTGTTCAAAACTTTTAATTGATTGCGTATGGCAGCATGTTCCTTTGAATGATCTTTCAGCAGTGCTGCTTGCGTGAATGTTTTCGAACATAGTCTACATCTATAAAGCATACACTGTTGGTGTCTTGTTTTGTGTTCCTCTACATAAAAATTAGAATCATTAGGGTAAGTAACAAGATCTTAAAATAATAATTAAAAAGATTTTGCAAACCTAAATGTGTTTCTAATCTTGCTTTAGTAGGAAATTCATCCCCACATTCTTGACACACTAAATTTTCTTCTGTTTCATGTATTCGTAAATGACTTTTAAGACTTGCTAAACGGGAAAATTTTGTGGGACAAAGCTGACATTGTAGTATTCCAGTTGATTCTGCTTCGTGGACCATTGTGTGTACATCTAAGTTAGCTTCAAAATTGAATGTCATTGGACATAATCGACATCGGTAAAATTTTTCATCTAGGTGTTCAGCTTTGTGGCGCCGAAATTGTGGCCACTTAGGAAACTCTTTGCCACAAATTTGACAACGGAATGGGCCCTTTCCAATGGGAGGTTCAATAATGAGTCCTGTTGATTCTGGAAGGACAGATGCTGCGGCAGAATTTTCTCGAGGGTCGCTTGATTGGCCATTAATATTGGAAATCGGAAGGAGATTACAAGGTGGAGATATTTCAGAAGAGACAATATTATTTGTTATGGGAATTTGGGTAGTATTTGTGGTGTTTAAAAGTGGGAATCCAGAGCTTTGTATTGTGCGCTGGTTAATTTGAGAGACTTGCAGCGAATGCATAGCATTATGTGAAGAGGAACTTCCGATATTTTCTTGTTGGCTTTGCAAGTCATTATTTCCCAACAATTCTACAGGCATTTGTACAATTTTGAAAGTCTGTCGAAATAAAACATGGCAATTTATTAATTAATAAAAATTTCCCTTTTGTGTTAGTACCGAATTAATGCCTTTCTGTACAAAGCTTACCATTCCCGAATGAGCATTTATAGGTTGATCAACCAGTGCAGCAAAAGAAACTGGGTCTAAATAAATGGCCCCATTATTAGAATCAACAAGGCCTTTAAATACCACAGAATCGTCCAAAAAAGGAAGCATGTTATCTCCAAAAACAATAGTCTCTTCAACTACTCCTTGGTTGACGTTTACATTAACGCCACCATCTGTAGCGACAGAGCCTAATGTAGCGTCGCTGATAGAGCTGAAAATATAAAAATGTTTTGTAGAACATAGAATGTCAAATGTCAATATGATGATACCAATTATACATGCATAAATATATTGAAATTGAACCATTTCATTTTTTCGCTTACTTCATTTTTCCGTTGGTTGGTACAGCTTTTTAACCTGCAAGAATAATGAATGTTATCCAAAACAGTCGTATCATCAATACTTGGAGACTAGAATAGACATTCACATTCAAAAGCAAAACTGGAGTAATGAGGATAGTGCTTCGAACATCATAGTTAATTCTGGAGCGTATGTGACAATTAACTCCGCAAATATCTTTTTGTCAACTCTAGAAAATAATACAATTTCAAATTCAGTTTTTTAGGTGATAATATCCGGACGCATATTTCCTATGCTACATTTTTCTTTTGCTTTTTATTTAATTTCTTTCTTATTTAAAATAAAATTGAGTTAACACAGGACAGGACAACTTTTACATGTAATGTATTTACAATTTAAAATATAACATGACCTTAATTAAAATCAGCATGGAATTTATTAAATAATACTTTTGCTTTTATGTCTTACAAATTAGTTAGTTTTAGTTAATTACCTTTTCATTCGCCCATTTCGTCACAAATGTATTTTGATTTTTTGTAAACATTTTCAGCTTGTTTCTTTTATTGACATCTCTCTATGGGTAAACCAGCAATTTAAATTACTCCGCTTTCCAAGAGATGAAATTGTCACGATGCACGAGGTGCCGGGATTTAGTTAAAATGAGCGGGGGAAGTCATTGGGGCACAAGAAGACTGTGTGGTGAAGTGACGGAAGTGTTGTGAACTTGTGAACAAGTGTGGAGACAAAAAAGGTAAGATTTTTGATTTTATAAAAATTATAAAATTACAAAAATTGTAAATTATTTTTGAAATTCAAGATAAATCCCTTTTCCAATGTGCTGAGACTAGAATATTGAAATTATTCTTTTCTATTTGATTGACGAGTACAGAACAGTGAACAGACGGACAAGCAACAAAAAAGGAGAACGAGAACAGGAAGAAATAAGGTTGAATTAAAGGTACATATTTTTGTATTAAATTCACCAGTATTTATTTATAAATATTATCGCTAATCTGTACTAATTACTCAGTTTTTAAAATACAAAATATTTTTTCCAGGCTGCAGAAAGACTAATTTTCCCAGAAACGAATTTTCCAGTTGGGATCTAATATTCCATCTATAATGGTGAAACCTAGAAGACGGATAGTGGTAAAAGACTCGCCTGAAAATAGTGGCGAGGATTCTGAAAATGAAGTAGAAGAAAAAATAAAGACACAAGGGCTGGAAAATGATGATGATGTTAAAGTTGATGTTCCTAAGTCGTCCCAAATTCAGCGAAAAATTTTGTTGGCCCACAAAGGTGGGTAGTAGCAATTATTTTCAGTGCATTTTAGCATGTCAATTTCGATGTAACTGAGTTCGACTTTCAATTTTTCAGATATAGAAAGTAAGGGATGGAATAATGTTGAGATGTTTTCGATGGACCACCCCCGAACGGGCAACAAAGCAATATTTGTATTGGAAACTAGATTATCTGATGTTGGTACGGAAAGGTTCTTTGCTTTTGAGATGTTGACTCTCACTCAATCAACAAGGTGATATTTGCAACGGAGATGGAAATATATTAACTTTTATTTAAGTAGTTTTGTTTTATCATAAATTATTGGTTTTATATTTTTGGAAACTGTGCGTAGGAGCTGGTTTGTGGATGATGTAGTTGTGTCGGACGGCAATTGGTATGTCTCTACTCCATTTGACCCTCTCTTCTTGATAGCTCCAATTTTTGCTAAGGTGAATATTATAAATTATGGTACCTTTACTCTTTACTGAATCTTGTATATTTGTTTAATAATATAGTATTTATTATTATGTTGAAAGGAAAATTATTTACTTATCTATGGGATATTTAATCGATAGAGTTCACAGGCAAAGCCTTTTAAAGATCATTTATTTGACAACGTGCCCCTGAAAGTAGTTGATGTACTATTAAACAGAGTTTCTTCATCACAACTTGAATGTATTTCTGTGAAAAAGGGTAATTTAATTTATTATATAGATACAGATACATTAGTGTATGAATTTAAGAGATCAATATGAAAAATAAAGTTCGGTATCATATTCCATTGCAACTTGCAACATATGTTAATAGAAGTGGATGGGGAAATGATGAGGGCATGTCCTTTACAATTTTTCGCTCACTTTTCTCAGTGCAAATACTGTAAAATATTATTCCATAATCATATTTCTATGACTGTTTAGATGTTGATTGATATGTCACACGAGGTATAAAGGTGACCTTCCTGTGCATTGACTTTTGACCTTTAAAGAGGTCGTAATCATGTACCTACAAAATTAGCTATTTCTATAGCTGTTAGGTTAGGATAGAATTTGTAAAATAACCCTGAAAAAATTTTTTTTCGAAAATTTGAATTTTAAGGATGGAGTTCGAATTTAGAAACAACTTGAAAACCCACACTAGAGAATATTGTCCCATGGAATTTTAAAAAAATTTCATTCAAATCGGTGAAGTGGTTTTCAAATGATTTTGATTTAAGGTTTCAAAGTTTGAGGGGTGTGTTTTTAGAAAAGTGGGCGGTGCATCAAAAATTGGAAAGAACATGCCCTCATCATTTCCCCATCCCCTTCCATTAACATATGTTGCAATGGAATATGATACCGAACTTTATTTTTCATATTGATTTCTTAAATTCATACACATTAGCAAGCATGAATATTAAAGAGGACAATGTTTCAAATAGTCTTATTTCATTTTCTTACGATATAATCCAGTGTGTGGAGACATTGAAGCTTATGTGTATTCGGAGGATAGATGTATATCGTGGTTGAAGAAGAAAGCCAAAAAAGTGTCTGAATTTCTAAAGAAACGGAATATTGATAGTTTTGAAGCGTCTGTTTCGTCCAACTTTTCTAAAAGCGCTGTTGCTGATCAAGATATTGAGTAAGTTTTTAATCTATTTTTCCAAATCTATAGTCTATGTCTCAATTATTTTGGTGTTCATCTGATATTCTGGTTCATTTTACTGATACCTTATTTCTGTTTGAAATGGAGATTGTTTTTGTGACTGAGGCTACAAGATTAAAGTATCTATGTCATAGCAGTCGAAAGTCATAATATATTATACGTGTATGCGTACATCATTTTTTCCTTATTTCGATTGTACTAAGACAATTGTGTAGTAACTTTTTGTCAAGGGTGCCCACTTGGGTGTTTTCATACTTTGTTTTATTGTTGCTTACGATAAGCTTAATTTAGTGTGGGTGGGTTAAGCCATATTACTGAGTTGGAAATATTTAGCTTCTTATAATATTATAAATCTCTGTTTGTTGAGAAACTGTACTGTGTACGTCTTACATGTTTACATACCATGAAAGAATGAATTACATGAGCCAACTGTGAAGAGCTACCATAAAATATTCCATAAAATGATTCTTACAATACTGTAGAACTTTTGTTGACATTTTAGAGCTAAGAGTTTACTATTCTTCAATTTCATTGAAATACCATTTTATGTGGAAAGCTCAAAATGTAATTAATCATACTAAGTATTATGTTATAGCTTATGCAAGTTTCAAATAAATCTAGCCTCTATTTTTAAGCTATGAACGATATACGTTATAGGGGTCGTATGCTGTTTGGCCTAGACCTAGCTGCTAGCTACTGAAACCTCTTAAGTAAATGCCCTAAATGTGTATATGTTTTGATCGCATAATTCCTCTTTGTCTTATTCAGTGAAAAGGACTCTCTTCGCTATTCCTGTGATATAATAGGCGAGTATATAGAGGAGACACTGCAAAAGAAACTTTTGACAAGTCTCGGACTTCCTGCTGAGCCAGAACGTAGTAAACGAAAGAATAATGATTCTGCGGCGGAAGAGGGTCAAAACAAGAAACTCAAAGTGACGGATAATGTGCAACCGCTAGAAGACTATGGATCGTCTTTAAGTGCCAACGCTGCTGCTGCCAACAAGGTAAGTTATTATTATGAATTTAGATAATGTACACTTTTCGTCGATTTATGTGAGCATTTTCGTGAGCCAGTCCTTGTCAGGCATCTGCAAAGACAAACTGTCCCCTCCATATTACTATCAAAATTCTATACAGAATACAGTACAAGTATACATATATAATACCAAGAGGGGCATTGTGTCTTCCATTTGTTCATCTTGTAGTGTAGTCTTCGTAGTTTCCTCCAAGGGTCACATTAAATTAGCATTAGACTCCTCCGAAATTACAGCTCAGCATAATTATCACATTTCCCAGTAATATGTGCGTTATTAATTTTATTGCTCTTACTCCAATTCAACTCTTTATGCTCACTACTCCAACTCGAGTGTTTTCTTTATCGTCTGTTTGCTTGCTTTTCAGAGTTCCAAGGGCAGCGCAAAAGTTAAAGAATTGCAGAAAGCAGCTCAAGGCACTATTTCCCTTTTAAAGTTCTTCTCTCCACGGTCAAAGTAAGAAAACAATGAAAACCATACAATGAGAAGCAGCACAAAGTAGAAGCTCTCAGAATTCCCAAGTTTCGTCTGGCTGGATTCTTGTTGATCGAGTGCTCCACTCTGCTCTGTTACTGCGCTGTTCGTTAGTACCTAAGTGTATGTAGTTTAATAATTGTTTCGTTTCTTGTTTCTTCCAACATGTAGTGTAGATATTCAGTTTCATTTTGTTGTTCTCTTAATCTTCTTCACTGTGAATGAATGAATACTTAAAGCAATAATATTCTTACCTCTTTTTTGTTTACAAACTTGAAGACTGTTACTTTTACTGGTGCAATTACTTTTTACATAATTGCTTGCTAATATTTTGCATTTTTATGTCAATCTCAGTTTAAAATTGTCAGTTTTAATAAAATAGACGATTTATTACAATTTAACATTCTTTTTACTATCTGATAATATTGTCAAAATTATGACACTATTTCTGATTTGAATATCACTTAATAATTAGTATTTTTTATTATTTCTCAATTATAGTTTGTGACACCATGACGTATTCTTATCCTGGAAATTTACCCTTTACACAGTTTCAACTATTGTTTTCCTGATCGTTTTTTTTGCGTTGGTAGTAATCTCTTCTTAGCTGTGAATCTCTTCTTAGCTGTGACACATGCAATTACGAAATTTGAAAAATAAAATGACAACATTGTATTCAATTTACGTTATTATGTTGAATCAGAAAATATTGTACATATACAATATTGCTATTCAGTTTGTACGTGTGCACATGCAATCGCTTATAACAGTGATTTTGTTTGTTTACGGAGAACCTGGCAAACAAAATTGGCATTGGGTAAACTATATATACTACATTAGCATATCAATACGTGACCTGACAAGATAAAATTGTTCGGCATTCTTTTTTCATTTGATAATAGGTAAAAAGAAAACTTTGGATTGTAGTGGTGGATAATTTAATGCCTATTCAATTGCAAGGTTGTGCAACCTAATCTATCTAAACGTTCCTGCTTCCGGCGCGTGCGGTGCACGTTGAACGTTGTAATCATTATTCTGGCATGTACTTGCCAATTTATTGCCAGATTTTGACATTTAAGGTTGTGCTGACTTCGTTGGTGTACCTAGGTTTTCCTACTGTACGTCTGTGCTCATAACTCGGATGAAACCAAACCGAAATTGAAGATTTCAACTGATATTTATAGCACAGATCTA
>JABASH010005226.1:0-12461 GCA_019776445.1 Tomocerus maximus | reverse complement strand
ACTCAGACGTGAAACTATTCTGCGCCAATGATACTTTGGGGTTCCCCCATGGGAAAGTAGGGCATCGCCAGGCTACTGTGTCAATCAAAAAACCCGCTTTATGCGGGTTTTTTCTTTTTATTCGACCGCTTTGTTTTATTGTATTGTTTTATGGTTAGCTTATCTTGAAAATTCAAACTCAATATAAACTGGAAGATTTCACTTATGAACTTCCGGAAAAGCTAATAGCGCACTATCCAACGAAGCAGCGTACTGATAGTCAGTTGTTTTGCTTAAATAAAACTACAGGCGACATTCAACATAAAAAATTCAAAGAAATTTTAAACTTTATAAATCCCGGTGATCTGTTAGTTTTAAATAATACACAAGTTATTCCAGCACGGTTGTTTGCAAAGAAAACGACAGGTGGAAAAGTAGAAATTTTAATTGAAAAAATTTTAGACAAAAAAAGTGTCTTAGCGCAATTAAAATCAAGCAAGTCACTTAAATTAGGAACTATACTTATATTAGAAACTGGCGTGAGTCTAGAAATTACTGCTCGATCTGAAAATATATTTGAATTAGTTTTTTTAATAGAACCTAATATCTCTATTTTAGAATTATTAAATAAAATTGGTCATATTCCATTACCTCCTTATATACAAAGAGCAGACGAATTATTTGATTGGGAGCGTTATCAAACTGTTTTTGCATCTTCACCAGGTGCTATTGCTGCGCCGACAGCAGGTTTACATTTTGATGAAGACTTGTTAACACAGTTAAAAGCTAAAGGAGTTAATATCGCTTATATTACTTTACATGTTGGTTCTGGAACTTTTCAGCCTATTCGCAGCGCACGTCTAGAAGATCATCGTATGCACAATGAGCATGTTACCGTGTCTGAAACGGTATGTGAACAAATAACCTTAACTAAACAAAATAATAAACGCGTTATAGCGGTGGGAACCACAGTAGTAAGAAGCTTAGAAACCGTCGCTTTAAATAAAAGTAGCCAAATGAAATCGTTTGTCGGAAATACAGGTCTTTTTATTTATCCAGGTTTTAATTTTCGTTGTATTGATGCCATTATCACTAATTTTCATTTGCCGCAATCGACTTTATTAATGTTAGTGTGTGCCTTTGCTGGCTATACGTTCACTATGCAAGCATATCACGAAGCAATTAAACAGAACTATCGATTTTTTAGCTACGGCGATGCCATGTGGATTCATTAAATAGAATTTCAACGCACAAAATTTGCGAATAGACAACGAACCAGGTAAATTGCTTGACTTAATATCATGATTTCCTCAGGAGTAAAGTATGAGTTTTTTTATCACTGATGTGTTGGCTACACCAGCCGTCCCTACTATCAACCCTCAATCGAATGGATTTTCCCAAATCTTAATTTTATTAGGTTTTGTAGTCATCTTTTACTTGTTATTATGGCGCCCGCAAGCGAAACGCGCGAAAGAACATCGCCAATTAATGGCCAGCTTAGCAGTTGGTGACGAAGTGACAACTACTGGCGGAATAGTCGGTAAGATTACCCGTCTAAATGATGATTTAATTACTCTGAAAGTTGCAGAAAACGTAGAAATTAATTTACAAAAAGCAGCTGTTTCTAGCGTATTACCTAAAGGGACTATGAAGTCTTAAACCATTTATGCTCAATAAATATCCTCTCTGGAAAAATGTATTATTACTAGTGTTGCTGATACTTGGTTTTATTTATGCAGCACCTAACCTTTTTCCAGAGCAGCCAGCCGTACAAATTTCGCCTTCTACAGCGATAATGCATGTGAATCTGGAAGCTTTGCAAACCCAAGTTAATGCCTTGATGAAAGCAGTACAGATTTTTCCTGTTAGTGAAGAGCTTAATCAGCAAACGCTTTTACTGCGATTTAATAACACGGATACACAGCTTAAAGCTAAAGATATTTTGTCTTCTGCTTTGGGTGATGATTACACTGTAGCGGTTAATTTACTATCTTCGACACCACGCTGGATGCAGGCTATTGGTGCGTCCCCTATGAAATTAGGGCTGGATTTACGCGGAGGTGTACATTTCGCTTTAGAGGTCGATATTAATAATCTCATTGCGCAACGGATGCAAGGTTTAGCAAAGAATATTAGCGAAAATCTACAACAAGCCCGTATTCGCTACACGGAATTAATACCTAAAGAAAGGCAATTATCTATTTTATTTAGAGACATAGATAATTTAAATCAAGCAAAAAAATTGTTGGAACAACAGTTTCCAGTATTTGAATTTAGCGAAGCAGCCGGAAATCCTAAACAACTTATAGTGGTTTGGTCGAACCAAGGGCTTAATAGTCTACGGCAATTGGCTATAGATCAAACCATCAATACTTTACGGAATCGAATTAACGAGTTAGGTGTCGCAGAACCTATTGTTCAACAACAGGGGAATAATCGAATTTTAGTCGATTTGCCCGGTGTTCAAGATATAGCACGAGCACAGCAAATTTTAGGTGGAACAGCAACGATAGAGTTTCGTTTAGTGGATACAGTGCATGATCCGCATTTGGCACAAGAAAATAACACATCGCCTGTGGGCTCACAATTATATCAATATGAAAATCAACCCGTGTTACTGAACAAACAAGTTATTTTAACGGGTAATTCGATCACTGATGCTTCAACTAGCTTTGATGAATCGGGGCGATCTGCCGTAAGTATTAGTTTGGGAGGAGGGGGTGAAAGTTATTTTCATCAGGTGACGGGTGAAAACGTAGGTAAGCCACTGGCTATTGTGTATGTTGAAACTAAAAGCAGTGCAAAAGTAGTGAATGGTAAAATTATTCATATTCCTCGTAAAGTGGAACGAATTATTAGTATTGCTAGAATTCAAACTGCACTTCCTCCTAATTTTCAGGTAACGGGTTTAACCAATCCACAAGAGGCATTAAATTTATCCTTGTTGTTACGCGCGGGTGCATTGCCAGCGCCTATTTATGTAGTCGAACAACGAACCATAGGTCCACAATTAGGTGCTGAGAACATCCATAAAGGAATTATTTCTATTATTGTAGGATTTATTTTGGCAGTTGTGTTTATGGCTGTTTATTATGGTGTATTTGGTGTAATTGCTGATATAGCCTTAGCACTTAATTTAGTACTATTAGTTGCTTTATTATCTTTATTGGGTATGACATTAACTTTGCCAGGTATGGCAGGGATCGTGCTGACTGTTGGTATGGCTGTTGATGCGAATGTCTTAATATTTGAGCGTATTCGTGAAGAATTACGCAATGGTGTGTCACCACAATCGAGTATTCATGCAGGTTACGATCGCGCATTAATTACTATTATTGATGCAAATGTGACAACGTTAATAGTCGCATTGATATTGTTTGGAGTAGGTACTGGCTCAATCAAAGGATTTGCGGTGACCTTAACAATAGGATTACTGACTTCAATGTTAACCGGGATCATGATAACAAGAGCCTTGATCAATGCGTGCTATGGGGGGCGTCCTCTAAAACGTTTGCCGATTGGTATTTAGTTTTAAAGAGTAAAAACAGTGGAATTTTTTAAAAAACAAACCCATATAAATTTTTTAGGCTTACGTCGCTGGGCGGTAGGTTTATCTCTACTATTAATTATTATTTCAACGGGGTCTTTGGTCATCAAAGGTTTACATTGGGGACTAGATTTTACTGGCGGTAGTCAATTACAAGTTTCTTTTAATCATACGGCAGATATTTCTTTATTAAGGAAACAATTAGAGACAGGGGGATTTAAAGATATCTTAGTGCAAAGTTACGGAACTTCACGGGATATATTGATAAGCTTGGCGCCTCATCAGCAGACAACACAACATGATTTAAGTGCACAAATTATAAATGCTTTACCCGGTGCTCAATTAAAACAAATTGAATATATAGGACCTCAGGTAGGACGAGAATTAGCAACACAAGGTGCACTTGCTGTTTTTATTGCCTTATTAGGGATTATGATTTATATCGCGCTGCGTTTTGAATATCGTTTTGCTGTAGGAGCTGCGATTGCTTTAATTCATGATCCTATCGTTATTTTGGGCATATTTTCTTTATTTGGTATTGAATTCAATCTAACCGCATTAGCGGCAATTTTAGCAGTGATTGGTTACTCACTTAATGACACCATCGTTATCTTTGATCGAATTCGCGAAAACTTTCGTAAGCTGCGCAAAGGAACCGCGGTAGAAGTGGTTAATTTGTCTATAAATCAAACCTTATCGCGTACTATCATGACATCGGCAACGACATTACTCGTTGTGCTTTCACTCTGTGTTTTTGGAGGGACGATGATTCATAGTTTTGCTTTAGCATTGGTAATAGGAATCGTTGTAGGTACTTACTCGTCGATTTATGTAGCAGGAACTATCGCAGTTGCACTAGGTTTGGATCGACGTAATTTTTTGCTTCCAGTAAAAAATGTTGACGATAGACCTTAATTCCAAGTTCAAATTAATTACTAAGATTATACTTTTTGACTAATTGCCTGCAGTAGTAATGGGCAGAGTTTAGGGTTTGCGACCATAATATGGCCATTGGTAAAGTAGTTTTCCCCACCCTTTAAATCACACGCTATTCCACCGGCTTCTTGAACCAACAAGATTCCTGCAGCCATATCCCAAGGAGCGAGTTCAAGTTCTAAAGCTGCATCTAAACGTCCAGCAGCAACATAGGCTAAATCTAGTGCTGCCGATCCTGTTCGACGTATGCCACTTGCTTGGGACATCATCGCTCGTAGGGCATCTTTATCAATAGAAGCAGTCAGCGTATTGAAGCCGCGGCTAGGAATCGAGATTCCTAATAAAGACTCCGGAATAGTGGAACGCGTACTGACGCGTAAACGACGCGTAAACCGTTGTGTATTATCTAAATAAGCGCCTTGGCCGCGTGTTGCTGTAAACGTTTCTTGACGTAAGGGATCATAGATCAAGGCATGTTCAATATAATCTTTTTCATTGTTTTTAATAGCAATAGATACTGCAAAATGCGGAAAATCATGGACGTAATTACAGGTTCCATCGAGGGGATCAATAATCCAAGTATATTTATCACCATTAATAGGCTCGCTTTCTTCCGCAATTATCCCATGATTTGGATAAGATTCTTGGATGATAGCGATAATGATTTTTTCGGCCTTTAAATCGATTTCAGTGACAACACCACGATTGTCTTGTTTTTGTTGCATACGAAGTCGATCTAGACGGTTTAATCCATCTAAAATAGTTTTGCCTGCCAGGCGGGCAGCGCGATCGGCGATATTTAAAAAAGGGTGCATGGATATTGATGATAAGGTGAAAACTAATACTATATTTTTAAAAGTGTAAGATGATACCATAGCTTACGCATCTAAAATATCTTTAGATGCAGCTCATTTTTAAATGCTATGGATATAGATTAGAAAAAACCTATGTTGAAAGGTTTATAGGTAAAACATGCCACTTTCACAAATTCGGATCGTGCTCGTTAATACAACCGATCCAGGAAACATCGGTGCTACCGCTCGTGCGATGAAAACCATGGGCTTGAAACAACTTTATCTGGTAGAACCTAAATCTTTTCCGCATGTGAATGCATCCGTACGCGCGAGCAATGCGATTGATGTCTTAGCGGAAGTAACAGTTGTCGACCATTTAGCCACAGCGCTTCATGATTGTCATTTAGTGTTTGGTACCAGTACGCGTATCCGCGAGCTTAATTGGGTTTCTTTAACGGCTCGAACAGCTGCTGAAAAAATAGTTATTAATCCTAAGCAAAAGGTGGCAGTAGTATTTGGGCGGGAACGATGTGGTCTTACTAACAAAGAGTTACAACAATGCCATTTTCAAATTAATATTCCAGCAAACCCAGAGTATAGTTCTTTAAACTTAGCAGCCGCGGTACAAATTGTATGTTATGAGTTACGCATGGCTTTTTTAAATGAAACTAAACTTGAGGAAAAAATTATTCAGTTGGCAGATGTCAAACAGCAAGAATATTTTTACCAACATTTACAGGGCCTATTGAATAAAATTGAATTTTTAAAACCAATTCGTAGCCAGCAAATTATGGATAGATTACGCCGATTATTTAGCCGATCCGAATTAGATGTAAATGAAGTGAAAATTTTACGAGGAATATTGAGCACGATCGAAAAAAAATTAGTTTCTGAGCCATAAATTTGTCGATTTTCATGAATAATCAATTTAATTGCCAACTGATCAAATCCAGCAAAAATTCCCATGCTCGAATCACTAAAATAACCACAGCGCATGGCAATGTGCTAACCCCTGCTTTTATGCCGGTAGGGACACGCGCTTTTGTTAATCATATGACGCCGCATGATCTTAAAAGTGCGGGTTCGCAAATTATTCTAGGTGGTAACACTTATCATATGTTACTTAATCCGGGTATGGAAGTTATAAAAGCGAATGGAGGAATGCATCGTTTAATGGCTTGGGATGGACCTATGTTAACCGATAGTGGCGGTTTTCAAGTTTTTAGCTTATCGAAAAATGCTAAAATTTGTCGTATTAATGCGGATGGGGCGCATTTTAAACATCCTATTAATGGAAAGGTAATCCACTTGACGCCTAAAAGCTCTATTGAGGCACAAAGAGTTATTGGTGCAGATATCATTATGGCGTTTGATGAATGTACACCTGAAAACGGAGGTAGAGAAATTGCCTTAGCAGCAATGGAACGTACGCATCGTTGGTTGTTAGCTTCAAAAGAAGCTTATTTAATTTCAGATTCAGTTTATGGTCATCAACAAGCTTTATTTGGAATTATTCAAGGTGGTAGTTTTAGGGATCTTCGCGAATTAAGTACAGAATTTATTTTAGCAGCACAACTTGATGGCATTGCAATCGGTGGAGAAGTCATTGGTTTTGATATGCAAAAAACCACAGAAGTGATCGATTGGATTCGACCATTATTACCAGATAATAAAGTTCGCTACACCATGGGTGTAGGGCTGAATCCACAAGATTTGATTGATGTAGCGGCCAAAGGGATTGATTTATTCGATTGTGTTGCCCCAACGCGCAACGCACGACATGGTGCGCTTTATCACGGAAATACTATCAAAAAAGGTAATTGGCTAGAATTTATCAGTGAAAAAAATCAAGCAAGAATTTTGATTAAAAAATCCATTTACGCAAAAGATGAAAATCCAATTTTAGCAGGGTGTTTATGTTATACTTGTCGGCATTTTACTCGGGCCTATTTACATTTTTTATTTAAACAAGGATCGTCTCTTTATAACCAGTTGGCATGCATACATAACATACATATCATGCACGTTGTTTGCGAACAGATCCGGCATTTAATCTTTGATGAATAAATGACAATAGTTTCGCCAGCGATATTTTTTTATCGTTGTCTGCGAAATAACATCGTTACAAATGCAATGATGGCTAATATGATGAATATAAAAAAGATTATCTTTGCAACGCCTGCCGCTACGGCAAAAACACCGGTAAACCCAATAATGGCGGCAATGATAGCAATAGCTAGAAAGATAAATGCCCATGCTAACATAATATTTCTCCTCTATTTAAATTGGTTTAAGTCTTAAGGTTAGTTGATGAATCCAGTAGTCGCAAGTGGCGATATGCATTCTTAGAAAAGTATTGCCATATTTTGGTCGTTTTGACAACAGGAGTATAAAATATGTCTATAAACGAATCACAAACAATAGATACTATCTTAAAAGAAATCAAAGTTTATTCGCCGTCAAAAAAATTTTCTGATCAGGCGATCGTTAAGTCTATGGACCAATACGACGAGATTTATCGTTATTCTATGGAACAGCCCGAACAATTTTGGGCTAACATTGCGTGCGAATTATACTGGATGCAAGCTTGGAATAAGGTATTAACTTGGAAGGAACCGGATGCAAAATGGTTTGAAGCAGGTAAAACCAATCTAGCTTATAATTGCCTCGATCGACATCTTGAACATTATGGCGAAAAAACTGCATTGCTTTGGCAGGGTGAGCCGGAAGAAAAACGTCAATTTACTTATAAAGAATTACATCAAGCGGTTTGCCAATTTACTAATGGTTTAAAAAAACTAGGTGTAAAAAAAGGCGATTGCATTACGTTGTATATGCCTTTAATACCAGAGCTCATCATTGCCGTATTAGCTTGTGCACGTTTAGGGAGTATTCATAATGTGGTGTTTGGTGGTTACTCGGTACTAGCCTTAGAAGCACGTATTCAAGATTCAAAATCTAAATTTGTGATTACCACAGATGGGGGCTACCGACGTGGCAAGATTATTCCTCTTAAACAGGTTATGGATCAAGCATTACTCAGCTGCCCACATGTAGAAAAAGTTATAATTTATCAAAGGACTCATGCTGAAATTACTTTAAAAGCAGATCGTGATGTTTGGTGGCACGATGTGATAGCGGGTCTTAACGAAAATTGTCCTGCTGAACCTATGGATAGCGAAGATACGCTTTTTATTCTTTATACGTCCGGTTCTACCGGAGAACCGAAAGGGATTTTTCATTCAACTGCCGGCTATATGGTAGGCGCTTATTATACTTCCAAGATAATTTTTGATTTAAAACCGGAAGATGTTTACTGGTGTACTGCCGACGTGGGTTGGATTACTGGCCATACCTATGTAGTTTATGGGCCATTGCTGAATGCAGCGACGGTATTTATCTATGAAGGGGCTCCTGACTGGCCTAAACCGGATCGTTTCTGGCAGCTCATCGAATCTTACCGGGTCAGCATTTTTTATACGGCCCCAACAGCGGTGCGTTCCTTTATGAAATGGGGGAGTGAATGGATAGACAAAAAAGATTTATCGAGCTTAAGACTTTTAGGTAGTGTAGGTGAGCCCTTAAACCCAGAAGCTTGGCTTTGGTATTTTGAAAAAATTGGTAACAAACAATGTCCCATTGTTGATACTTGGTGGCAAACGGAAACTGGGTCGATCATGATTGCGCCGCTTCCTGGAGCAACGCCGACTAAACCAGGTTCCGTGGCAAAACCTTTACCGGGTGTAGAAGTTGATATTGTGGATCCTGCGACGGGACTTAGAGTAGAGCAAGGAAAAGGAGGTGCTTTAGTCATTCGTCGACCCTGGCCGAGTATGTTACGCGGCATTTGGAATGATCCAAAAAGATATAAAGAACAATATTGGAGTAAAGTTCCTCATGTTTACTTTTCCGGGGATAGCGCACATTATGATACACAAAATTACATTTGGATTATGGGGCGTACCGATGATGTTATCAAAGTTTCTGGGCATCGTTTAGGATCAGCAGAAATAGAAGCGGCGTTAGATAGTTATCCTGCGGTTGCCGAATCCGCGGTAGTCCCTATTCCTGATAAAACTACCGGTCAGGCTATCGTCGCTTTTGTTGTGCTAAATGATGTGGAAAAACCGACGTCAATATTAAAAACAAATATTATGAATCAAGTTCGAAAAACTATTGGTGCTTTAGCATTACCAAAACGTTTAATTTTTACTGTTGCCTTACCGAAAACGCGTTCTGGGAAAATTATGCGCCGCTTATTACAAGACATAGCTGTGAATCGTCAAATTGATCAGGATACGTCGACATTAGAAGATTTCTCAGTACTTAAACAATTACAAGAGCAGCAAAAACAAGAGCAACAAAAAGGAGAATCGAATAACCATTATGCAGAATAAAAATATCATCATTATTCCAGCGCGCTATCAATCCAGCCGTTTTCCAGGAAAACCATTAGCTTTGATTAAAGGCTACAGTTTAATCTATCGAGTTTGGTCTATTGCAAAGACTATTAAAGGCGTAGATGCAGTCTATATTGCAACGGATCATGCCGATATACAAACACATGCTTTAGGTTTTGGCGCTAAAGTTCTGATGACCGAAGAATGTAGTAATGGAACTGAACGATGTTTTGCTGCACTTGCTTTATTAGCAAATAAACCTGATATTATTTTAAATTTGCAGGGGGACGCCGTGTTAACTCCTCCCTGGATTATCCAAGCTTTAATCGATGCCATGAGCAATAATTCGCAATTAGAAATAACCACACCAGCAACCCTAATTAATACAAAGCAATATTCTCTTATGCAAAAGGCTAAATTAAAAGGTGAGGTGGGAGGCACAATGGTTGTATGTGATAAGGATTTAAATGCCATGTATTTTTCTAAAAGTATGATTCCCTATTTAAGAGATTCGCAAATGGAGTCGCCACCCCTTTATCGGCATATTGGACTCTATGCATATCGTTATTCAGCAATCGAAAAATATATTTCATTATCGCCCACACCTTTAGAAAAATTAGAAGGTCTAGAACAATTACGAATACTGGAAAATGGCAAACCGATTCGGGTGGTATTAGTGGATTATAAAGGTCATACGCATGCTTCGATTGATAGTCCAGAAGATATTATTAGAGTTGAACAATTAATAGAAACAGAAGGCGAGTTGGTCGCTTTGTAGTTAAAAATAATATGAAAATTATTTTATCTCGACATGGTAATACTTTTTCTGCGAGCGATCCGGTTGTTTGGGTGGGCGCCACACAAGATTTATCTCTCGTTGATTCAGGTATATTGCAAGCCAAATGCTTGGTACAAGCATTGCAAAAAGCTGAGGTACGTCCTAAAGCTGTGTATTGTGGTCCTTTAAAAAGAACACGTGATTATGCGGCTATTGTGTTGGAACAATTACACTCTTCCTTAAAACCTATTATAGATGCTCGTTTAAACGAGATCGATTATGGAAATTGGGCCGGTCTTAGTAATACGCAAATTCAAGAAATAGATGAAGGTGATGAATTGTTTGCTTGGGAAAATTTAAGTGTTTGGCCAAAAATTGCACGTTGGTCAGGATCTCCAACGCAAATGATCAAAGAAGTTAAAGCGTTTAGCAAAGCGTTAGTTGCTCAATATGATCCGACAGATACTATTTTAGTAATTACTAGTAATGGTCGTTTACGTTACTTTCTAAAGCTTATCCCTGGTCTTTTTGAACAACATGTACGGAATAAAGAATTTAAAGTGGCCACTGGAAATATATGTTTGTTAACTTATGAGAATAGAAAATGGCAAATAAAATTTTGGAATAAAAAACCAGAATATCTTTTGTTATAAAATTTTCAAGCAATACCAATTTGTTATTCAACAAAAAAATTAAAATAAGTATTTTTATAAGGCTCGTTTTTTAAAGTAAAATGCCACCATTCCGTTTTTATCGGCTTAAAACCAAATTTAATCATTAATGACTGTAACAGCATCCGATTTTTAAATTGATCTTCTGTTATGTCCCGATTATCTGGATGTGATAGCGGATCGAGATAATCAAAAGGCGTGCCCATATCGAGGGTTTGATTGTTTTTAAGATCCACTATGGTTAGATCTACCGTGCTTCCGCGCGTATGGCCTGAACGACGCGCAATGTAGTTGAGTTTAAAAAGATTTGTTTTGTCTATGTGTGGATAGAAGAGATTTTTCGTCTTCTGATCCCCAATATTGTGACTCCATAAGATAAAATCATTCACTGCCATTTGTGGGCGATAGCAATCATAGAGCAATAAACCTAAATTTTGTTTATTTAGTGAGATTTGTACCTGTAATAAAGCATGAGCAGCGGGGCTCGTCAAAATACAGACCGGTTTTTTATAACCGGCAATTGGACGACCAACAAAATTATTATTACCAAAATAACGTAAATCTTGCTTAATGTTAGGAATAATCGCAATTACATAAACAAAATTATCAGGTTTTTCTTCTGCAAAAACATCCATAACTATAAAAACCAGCAAGAAAAAGAAAATAGGATACTTTATAAAAGCTATTTTACACATAAAAATAATTAATGATAAAAATGTCTATTTGTTTAACAAGGGCCTATTTTTAATTGGCCATTGCAATTATTCAATTTTTTGAGTTCATCGACCGTATAAAATAAAGAATAATCCGAACTAACTATATTTTTACCGTTTTGATCATAATGTGCGTTGTAACTCCCGTTAGCGACTTCACTGCCATCAGATTTTTTACAATGTACATAAATACCACAGTTATCACCTATCGATTTTGTTCCAAAAGCGGGGTAACAGCTTTTATAGGCAGAAGAAGATTTCCAAGCTGCTTGGCATTCTTCTGTGGTTACTGCAAAAGCACTCAAACTTAAGACGAATAAACAAATCGTTAAGCAGAATAAGAAAAATTTCATGGCACTCCTTATATGATGAGATACTTAACGAGGATTATAGAAGAAATTTATCAGGATTCTCCAGTTAATATTTGTGCTTTCCAAGTAGGAGTACAAAATTGGTCCAAGACGTTATGGGCTTAATACGAAATTGCTAATCCTGTCTAAACTAGTACAATTTTGGTACATTGATTTTTTTATATTAAAAATTTAATTAATTTTATAGCAATTATAAAAATAAAATTTGTCTAATTTTATTTCATCTGTTTCGTTCACTAGTAATAGTAGACACATGCTAAAGACATATTTAT
>JABASH010005225.1:0-12463 GCA_019776445.1 Tomocerus maximus | reverse complement strand
TCCAATCATACAAAGTTGAGCGATCAATCTGATGCGCTTCGGCAATTATCTTATAAGGAACAAGATTAGATGCATCTTCAATGATACCTTCAGCAAGCGTTGGGTTGAATTTGCTAGGACGACCCGCTGGCATTATCTGCTCTTATCCACAAAGATGGGTTTAGCATCGCTCACATAACGTTGTTGTACTAAACGATGTGCAGTATAGGCATGCTGAATGGCTAATTGCCTATGAAAAGAGCTTGAATCCTTAGATTCAATAATAGATATATCATTTAAATTATTTTTATTTAATTTATTCATAGTTATTTCTTTAAGTAATGATTTTCAGTATGAAAGATTACTTAAAAAAACGATAGCTACTAAATAGAGTAGGTTTTATGAATTCTACTTTATGTCTACATTATAAGGTTCAAACCAATGCGATATTCTTTCGTCATACAAAATGGTTTCGTAAGTGGTATAGCGAGTCTTACATTTTGGGCAATTTAATCTTCTCAGATGCATTTTACCTTCATGTATGCTTCGGGAATTGACCGTATAGGTTTTAGTATAATTACAGAAAGGATTAATACATTTCATTTGATGGTTCTCGTTACATTCAGAAGTTTAGCAAGCCGGGTATTTTTATTTTTTAATCGTTGTTTTTCTTGTTTCTTCCTTCGTAATCTCATTCGGTAACCTTTGATTCGTTGTAGTAATTTTTTTATGAACATAATTTTTTCTCCTTTTTATTAACTCCATACCAAATCATTACGCACTAGGCACCATTGGCAGCAAGAAACGTTATCAGGACAACTTGGCCAAGTTTGTATTTCACCACATTGAGAGCAGTTAACCGTTTTAGTGTAAATAACAGAAGGTATTTGGGGATCTAATCCTTTGAGCATGAGATAGGTCTCCACCATCGCTTTTAGCATAGCTGGATTATCTTTCACTTCATCCCAATCATCAGCCGCTAGAGCTCTTAATTGTTCAATCTCTAAACCAAAATAAGGGTGTTTAGGCTGCAACTTTTGAGATGATTTTTTTGGGGGTAAAGTTGCATTATTTATCCACAGCTTTGCAAAGGAAGTTTCAGCGGTATTTCGCTTCAAAGCCTTATAAGCTAAGGCTTTAATCATTATGGGTTGCAGTTTTTGTTTCATGTTTTTCTCCAAAATGGGCCAGGAGTTGCGAGTTGCATTCCTTAGAAGATGCAACTCGCAACTTTGGCAATCGCAGTCCTATTAAGCATGAACAATACATCCATCTTCTTTAGCTTTTTTAAAATAACGACTGGCTTTTGATTTACTAATACCTAACTCTAAAACAATCTCGTGTTGTCTAAATCCTTGTTTAGCGAGCTCAACAAGCTTCTCAAAAGTTGATTTCTCTAATGTTTTTTGTTCCCATACTTGTCGATTATGTTCAGTATGTAGTTTGACTAATAAAGGCTGAGCCGAATCTCCACAAAACGAACGCGCTTTCTCGAAATGAACTTCAAAACAAGCACCCTCGCTCGGGTCATAATCACTCGGGTGTTTTAAAACAATGACGGTATCTAATACATCTTCACGTTTGCTCGTTCCTCGCGCATTACCATTTTTTGATGCATGATGGACAAATAGAACAGAGCGACCCTCTGATCGCATGCGTAATGCCCAGGCTTGCACTAATATCCAGCCTCTGCTTCATTTTCCTTTCCACTACGACACAGTGTAGAAATGTTATCAACGACTATTAGCTCGACATCTTTTAAAAAAGGTTCAAGCGCGTCTTGTCCTTCCAGTGTAGATAAATCAGGCATACCACGATTTTGAATGTCAGGGGTTAGGATAGTAAAAGATGCTTTGGCTTCTTCGGTATGAGACATTACAATAGAAGCCAGTCTCTCTTGCATGGTTGCCGCAGGCATTTCTCCATCAAGATATATTACGGAACGTGGTTTATCTGCTTGCCAACCTAAAAACGAACCACCACTTGCTACCGCATAAGCAATGTTTAAAGCAACGTGTGTTTTCCCAACACCTCGCTTAGCATAAAGCATGGCTAATCCCTGCTTTGGTAACCACGGTGATAAAATCAGTTCACGTTGGGCAATATTCAGCGTTAGAAAGTCAATTAATGTTATTAATTGCAATTTACTATCAGGAGATAGATGGTCACTTAACTGATTAATTTTATTTTCTAACCAAACTAAGGTTTCCTTTGTATTTTGATGAGTCGCATAATGATTTAATAGTTGGCTTATTTCTATTAACTGACGACGATTCGAATGCTCCTTTATAATATCAACATAAGCTGCGATATTAGATATGCCGGGTGTTTTTTTGATGAGTTCGAGTACATACATATCACCCTTTGTTTCTTTTAATTCGGGCATTTCTTTCGCTTCTTCACTTAAGGTCAATGCATCGACACGTTCTCCTTTTCTTATTTTTTTTGAAATTCGATCAAATAAAATTTGATGTTCAAATTGATGGAAGTCTTTTGCTAGTAAATGATTGCTAATACTCGACCAAGTCACATTATCAAGTAATAGCCCACCTAATACGGCTTGTTCTGCTTGTAAAGAATAAGGAAGTTGGAAAGTATTCATAATATATGT
Organism: Tomocerus maximus; assembly: GCA_019776445.1. Lineage (NCBI taxonomy): Eukaryota > Metazoa > Arthropoda > Collembola > Entomobryomorpha > Tomoceridae > Tomocerus > Tomocerus maximus. The sequence goes on along the minus strand of JABASH010005225.1, from coordinate 9,873 downwards.
TCCTTTATTATTAGTAGGTTATGGTTATTTGTTAAATTGGGATAGGAAATCAACTGATTCGGTTAAATTATTTTTTTTATTCTTATAATCATCGTTATTGACTGCTTGTTTTCTTTTTTTTAAAACTTGGATACTTTGCTTGTTATACAAACAGTCGACAATTTCACTTGCTTTAGAAATTGATATTTTTTTATTTCGTACTTGAGCAATAAGGATAGGGCTGCCTAGTCGTAATATTTTCTTAAGCTGTCTATAAACATAATCACTACCAAAACCAAGTATTTCAGCAACCAAACTTCTAGTTGTAATTCTTTGAACTTTTGGATTGTTATCCAGAAGTTCATCAAGATCAGTTCGCTTTCCTTGGCGTTTGCCAATAAATTTTTCTAAAGCAATACCAATAGCGACTCGTTCAAATAAATCAAATGTTTTAATTAAATGATGAACCTCATATTTTCTATTTCGTAAATCTTCTAAAGATAGGTGCCATGTAAGCACTGCTCTCTTTTTTCTTTTTTTCGCAGCGTCAATAGCTTCTAAGCCATAGATAAGTTTAGAATTAGCATCAACGCAAATTGCACGATAATTAGATAGAGGTAAATTTTTTAGATCAGGAAAACTCGGTATATTTTCAGGAAAAATAATTTTTTTTAGGTGGAATTCAACAAGAGAACAAGGAAAAACATTAAGATCTAAATGATATTTTTCTTTCCAATTAATAAGATCTCTAAACTTAAATTTTTTTCCGCTTTTATCTTCGATACGGAAGGCAATACGTGGAGGAATTGGTCTTCCTTCAAGATAACCATAAATACTACCCCGACTAATTTTAAGTTTTAGTGACATATTTGTAATGCTTCCAAAAAACTCGATGACTTTTCTAATTATTATTTCTTGCATAAGACTCCTTGTTTATTTTTTTATTGTGCGTTTATTTTAAATAGAAAAAACGTCCGCATGTGGACGTTTTTTTGAAATAAAATAACTACTAATTTGATTAATAAAAAAATAAAAAGGAGAACAGAAAATGCAGCCTCGATTAATACGTTTACGTGATGCTCCCAATTATTTAGGTATGGATCGACATCGATTTAATAAAGAAGTAAGGCCTTCCTTATCAATTATCCCAATCGGTAAACAAGGTATTGCATTTGATCGACTTGATTTAGACGCTTGGGTTGAGCATTATAAGCAATGTAATGGCCGCCCCGATAACAAGAGGAGTAAAAAAATATGGGGCGAAAAAGAACATCAGGTCTTCTTAACCGCAAGGGGATCTGGCACATTGACAAAAAAATACTCGGACAACGAATTTGCGAAAGTACTGGATCAGATTCTCTTGAAGAAGCGGAAATCTACCTCGCAAAACGTATCGAAGAAATAAGACAAGCTAAAGTTTATGGCGTTAGACCGAAACGAACTTTTAGACAAGCTGCTATAAAATATGTAAATGAAAATCAACATAAGGCTAGCATAAATAGAGATATATATTTAATAAAACAAATAGATACTTTTATTGGGGATTTGCCATTGGAATCCATTCATATGGGTAGTTTTGAAAATTATATTAAGAACCAAAAATTAAAAAATTTAAAAAACAGAACTATTAATTATGGGTTGCAAGTTGTTCGTCATATATTAAATTTAGCAGAAAATGAATGGAAAGATAACCATGGTTTAAGTTGGTTAATTAAAGCCCCAAAAATTAAATTGGAAAGTCAAACTGATGCACGTAAACCCTATCCTTTATCATTTGAAGAGCAAATAAATCTATTTAATGAACTTCCTATTCATTTAAGAAGAATGGCTTTATTTGCTGTCAATACAGGATGTCGTGATCAAGAAATTTGCAATTTAAAATGGGACTGGGAAATCAAAGTACCTGAAGGATCGGTATTCTTGATTCCTCCATGGCGAGTTAAAAATCGTGAAGAACGATTAGTTATATTAAATAGATTAGCTTATCAAGTTATTGAAGAAGTGCGTGGAATACACTCAGAGTATGTATTTACTTTTCGAGGGAAATCTATTACTCGGATATTAAACTCAGCATGGAAAAAAGCTCGAGTTCGAGCAGGACTACCTTCTATACGAGTCCATGATCTTAAACATACCTTCGGTCGACGCTTGCGTGCAGCTGAGGTAAGTTTTGAAGATCGACAAGATTTATTAGGACATAAAAGCGGAAGGATAACAACTCATTACTCGCAAGCGGAATATAACAACTTAATTCGTGCATCAAATAAAGCATGCAATATCGGGAATCAGTTGGTTATCTTTAACAGAAAAGAAGCGAACGCTAGCTCCCGCAAAAGTCCCGCAAAAGACTTTTTAAGAGTCAGTAAAATTAGCTTAAGTATTTGATTATACTGGTGGGCCCTCTAGGACTTGAACCTAGGACCAACGGATTATGAGTCGCATACTTTAACTATAAGTTATTGAAAAAACAACATTATTATAACCGGGCGACCCTTACAAATGTATAATAATGGCAATGTATGTCACATTCAGTCGCGCAAAAGTCGCGCGCGCGACACGAGGTCACGCGATGAAGTGCACGCAAGGAGCATGACAAGGTTGCGTCAACACCTTGTTGTTATATTTTCGGTGCGATACTGGTAACGGTGTTGTGCTAAGCGAAAATAAAAGCCTAATCAAAGTACCTAGCCGAAAGGGAAATGAGGGCGAAACAAAGTTGAGGTATGGAAATAGGTTAAACGCAAGTGAATCCTCCACCTAAAATGTCGTGATTTGCAAAGTGCGAAATCGGATGTTACACACTAATGAGAAAACACTCCTGCCCAGGAAACTGCGCGGTTTCCTGGTAATGACGCCAGTTTCTCCGGCATATAGAGGATAACCGACTCAACGTTTCTTCATCGCATGGAACGTGGTAAGCCCGTATGGCTCCCAACTATATATTGGGAAAATACACTGTAAAGTGTGTCGATAGTCATGCGGGTAAAGGATGTCCTAAAAAGCAAATGCTGCCAACTGAAAGGTAACAGAATTTTTTTCTGGGCAGATAGAGTCTCTACTCACCTGAAAAGGAGCTGACTTAGGACGGGTGGTTTGTCCATAGAACGAGGTAACAGAAGTGAATTGGGAAGGAAAAGTTAGATGCTTTTGGCAAACGTAACAACTCAACATGATACGAAAATAAATTGGAATGCCATTGATTGGCAAGAGCAATATCGTATTGTGAACAACCTGCGACAACGTATCTATCGGGCTTCAGACTTAGGTGACTTAAGACGGGTACGCAATTTGCAAAAGCTAATGCTAAAAGCAACGGCCAACAAACTTATTGCCATACGTCGAGTTACTCAACAAAATCAAGGAAGACGTTCTCCAGGCATTGATAAAGTAATTGTTCGCACGGCGCAAGTGTTCTGGTCAAGAAAAAGTAGACATATTTTTTAAGAGAAATTGCTTTTCAAACTGCATGGGAGTGACATAACCTAGAGTGGAATGTAATCTTTGACAGTTGTAAAACATTTCAAAATAGTTAATTACGTCTGCTTTAGCTGACTCGCGCGTAGGATAAATTTTTCCATCGGTACGTTCTGATTTTAGGCTACCCCAAAACCGCTCCATGACGGCATTGTCCCAACAATTGCCTTTACGACTCATACTAACCGTAATACCGGCTGCTTTTAGCGCGGATTGATAATCATGACTGGCATACTGCACACCGCGGTCAGAATGATGTAATAATCCTTGTTCTGGTCGACGTCGGCCCAGTGCCGTTTGTAAAGCTTCATTGACCAAGGTTTCACGCATATGATTGGCCATTGCCCACCCAATTACGCGGCGTGAAAATAAATCTAAGAGCGCTGCAATATAGAGCCAACCTTCGAGGGTCCACAGATACGTGATATCAGCAAGCCAAATACAATTGGGACCGCCTACGGTAAATTCACGGTTTAATACATTATTGGCTACTAATAAATTATGCTGGCTTTGGGTTGTTATACAAAAACGACGTCGTTGCTTGCATTCAATCCCAGCCTTACGCATCAACGTACGAGCAGCATAGCGACCTACATAATAACCTTTCATTTGTAAATGTTTAGCCATTCTCCGACTTCCATAACTATTTTGACTTTCTTGTGCCAGTACTTTTATCTCAACAAGAAGCTTATTTTCCGGTAGGTGCTTCTCGCTTAGGTCGTACTGTAAATATTTATAATAGCCACTACGGCTCACTTTCATCACTTGACATAATACTTTTAATGGATAAGCCTTCTGTTGTTCACGAATAAATTCGTATCTTAATTTTTTTCGTTGACAAAGAAGGCTGTTGCGAATTCAACTGGTCATGACAACACATAAAATTTGTTATATATAACATTTTGGAGTGTGTTAATGAACTATGAAATATCAAAAAGAAGTTTTACTGAATACCAGCAAAATCTAATATGGTGTCTATGGTCCAAAGAAAATCATTCAGCGAAATAGGAAGACAGACAAATAAACATGCGGGCTCTGTTTTTTGTTGGCTACAAAAATTTGGCGGCATAAGACCCGTTAAGCCCAAACGATCGGTAAGAGCATTAAGTTTAGATGAGCGGGAAGAGATTTCGCGAGGGTTGTCCGCTAAGCTCTCCATTAGGGCTATTGCAAGAAACCTAAATCGTTGTGTCTCCACTTTATCGAGAGAAATTAATCGTAACGGTGGTATCGCAAAGTATCGGGCTGTATTAGCCGATAAGCAAGCTTGGGCACAAGCTAAACGTCCTAAGCCTTGCAAACTTAAACTCAATATTGGACTGAAAAACATTGTAGCGGCTAAACTTGCAAACAAGTGGTCACCCGAGCAAATATCAGGTCATCTGAAGCGTCTATTTCCGGAAGATAAGGCTATGAATATTTCTCATGAATCTATCTATAAAACACTTTATATTCAATCACGAGGTGCTTTGCAAAAGGTATTACAGTGTCATCTTAGAACGCAAAGGGTTATGCGCCAATCAAAGAAATTTACCACCAAAGGGAATGTACGCGGAGGCATTATTGACGCTGTTTCAATTCATGACAGGCCTAAAGAGGTAGATGATCGAACTATCCCTGGTCATTGGGAAGGAGATTTAATTTGCGGTTCAAAAAAATCTTATGTTGCTACACTCGTAGAAAGAGCATCTAGATTCACATTATTAGTACGGGTTAATGGTAATGATACTAATAGTGTTATAAGTGCTATTACTAAAAAAGTTATTGACTTGCCTAGCCAGCTAAAAAAATCCCTCACTTGGGATCGAGGAATGGAATTAGCCAAGCATAAAAAATTCACTGTTGATACGAAAGTAAATGTTTATTTCTGCGATCCTCAGTCGCCATGGCAAAGAGGGACTAATGAAAATACTAACCGTCTTTTAAGACAATATATGCCGAAAAAAAACAGATCTAAACGTTTATACTCAATCCGATTTAGATCAAATTGCCAAGCAATTAAATGAGAGGCCAAGAAAAACATTGAAATTTTTTTCTCCAGCCGAGAAACTTGAAGATGTGTTGTCATGACCAGTTGAATTCGCAGTTGCTTTTTTTAAAATCTCACGCTCCATTTTTAAGCATTTGACTTCTTTACGTAACTGCTGCAGTTCGTCTTGTTCATTCTTGGTTAAAAGATATTTTTCCTTAGCTGGCTTTGCTACTTGAATTCCCTCATTAAGCCATCGATTCAGATTTTTGGCATCTATACCTAAATTTTTTGCAGCTTGTGCTTGTGTATAACCTTGTTCTGTTACTAATTTTATAGCTTCTAATTTAAATTCTTTGGTAAATTTACTTTTTTTCTTGCCCATAACGACACCTCTGTAAGTTAATAAAGATTACTTTATTCTCTTAACTTTTGTGTCTACTTTCATTAGACCAGAACAGTTTTTGACAACGCAGGTACTATAGCAAGATCAAATCTGTTTCTAATCACTTAGTGAAACAAATGGAAGTTGCTGAGCTGGCTTATGAAATGGCTGGCAGTTTACGCAATTGGCAAATTACAAAAAGCAAACAACTCATTAGATCACTTAGGAATTCAGCTAAAAAATCACACACGACACGCGATGTTGGCGCTCGCGGAGTACCTAAATTAATCAGTAATAAGCTGGATTTCACGTACGGATGCCTTTACCGCGGTTCAGCAAATAAAGGTTAATAAAAAATAAAATGACACAACTAAAAAATATGATGCTTAAAGCCGAAACGACCGGAATATCACTAATACCTAATAAACCATAGCGAAAACTATTCACTATATATAAAATTGGATTAAACAAGGAGACATGGCGCCAAAAGCTCGGCAGTAAATCGATCGAATAAAATATTCCACCCAAATAAGTCAAAGGTGTTAACACAAACGTCGGAACTATCGATACATCATCAAAGGTCTTAGCAAACAAGGCATGAGTAAAACCCGCCAGCGAAAATAAAATAGTCGTCATTGGCACAATAGCCAACAACACAAAAATATTAAAGACATGTAATCGCGTAAAAAATAAGGCTAAGATCGTCACTAAAACACCGACCAATAAGCCGAGCGCTACACCCCCGGCGACAAATCCGGATAACAATAAATAATTTGGCAACGGTGCAACGATAAGCTCTTCGATACTACGCTGAAAACGCATGCCAAAAAAAGAAGTCACCACATTGATATACGCCGCATTGATCACCGACATCATAATTAAACCGGGTGCAATATATTGCATATAACTATAACCTTCGATATTACCTAAACGTTGACCGATTAAATTTCCAAAGATTAAAAAATAAAGTGTCATGGTCACCAAAGGTGGCAATAAGGTTTGCATCCAAATCCGCAAAAAACGTTTAATTTCTTTGCGTAACAAACTAATAAACGCGATCCAATAGACTTTTGCTTGCATAATTCTCAATTTAATAGTTATTTAATCCTCGGTTAGAAAGATGGGATAAAGTATCCTGAACCGCTTATGCGCTTCCTTTATGTTGTATACATTCTGGCTGCTCATTTTCTCGACGCCTTGACGAAAATGCATTACTGTGAGCATATTCACGCCTATATTATATTGTAATGTTAAATTATTTATTTTTATTAGCGGCAATCAAATTTAAAAACAATTCCTCTAAACGATTCGCCTTATTACGTAAACTCGTTACTTTGATATGGTGACCTTCTAAAAATCCAAATAAATTATTCAGTGATTGTTCTTTAGCGACATCAACTTCTAGGGTTACATTATCTAATAAACGCATCGCAAACGGCGATTGTGGTATTTCCACCAGCGGTTTTTTTAAATCAAATACAAAGGTTTCCATATTTAAAGTCGCTAATAAATGTTTCATGCTGGTATTTTCAATAATGCGACCTTTATCAATAATGGCGATGTTTTTACACAAATATTCAGCTTCTTCTAAATAATGCGTGGTTAAAATGATAGTAATGCCTTGCTGATTGATGCTACGTAAAAATTCCCACATCGAGCGCCGAATTTCGATGTCTACACCTGCAGTAGGCTCATCTAATATCAGCAATTTGGGTTGATGCACTAAAGCACGCGCTATCATCAAGCGGCGTTTCATACCACCGGATAGTTGCATGGAAATTTGATGACGTTTATCCCAAAGATCAAGCTTTTTTAAATAGATCTCTGCACGCTGTTTCGCCAAACGCCTACGGACACCATAATAGCCGGCTTGATAAACAATAATATCGATAACTTTTTCAAAGATACTAAAATTAAGCTCTTGCGGCACGATGCCAATACAGGATTTAGCGGATTCTAATTCACTATCGATATTATGTCCAAAGACTTTAACCGTCCCAGAAGTTTTATTCACCAGCGATGCAATAATGCCAATGATGGTTGACTTTCCGGCACCATTCGGACCTAACAAGGCAAAAAAATCACCCTCCTTAACATTGAGATCAATATTTTTAAGTGCAATAACACCATTCTTATAGATTTTACTGAGACCTTGGATGCTCAATGCTTGCATAAGTTTAACGGTACTTTAAAATGAAAAAGCGTAAACTGAGTATAACATGACAATAACATTCCCCACTGATCGACTAGCCAAGCTGTTGTTACCAGGTCCTACGGGCTCGCTTGAAGTAATGACTACCTCACCCGAAACACACCGCAACCCACCGACTATTGCGGTTATTTGCCATCCCCACCCTTTGTTTGGTGGAACCCATGCCACAATCCAGCGTAATGGTATGGAGCCTCCACTTTATGAACGGCTTCTAAGAGCCAAAATGGTAAAATAAGCCATTTAAACAATCGGAGGAGGCGCCCATGGTAAATATTAACGTACTGGGTATCGACTTAGCAAAAAATGTGTTTCAGTCACATGGTATTAATGCTACGGGTAAAATAGTATTAAGAAAGAAATTAACGCGTGGAAGGTTATCAGAGTTCATTATGGCAATTACCACGTTGCTTAATTGGTATGGAAGCCTGTTCCAACTCACATTATTGGGCAAGAAAGTTTCAACAATGGGGACATGAGGTCAAATTGATGAGCCCACAATTTGTAAAGCCTTATGTAAAATCAAATAAGAATGATGCTAATGACGCGGAAGCAATTTGTGAAGCGGTTACTCGTCCCAACATGCGTTTTGTAGCTATTAAGCGTATTGAACAACAGGATATTCAAGCGATACATCGTATTCGCAGCGGTCACGTGCAAAGACGTACCGCACTGGCTAATCAAATCAGGGGTTTACTAGGAGAATATGGAATTATTATTCCACAAGGGATAAAAAAACTGAATAAACAGTTGCCTTTTATTCTAGAAGATGCAGAAAATGGATTAACTGATTTGGCTACGTGAATTATTTTCTGATTTATATGAACAGCTTAAAGATCTTAATAAACAGGTTAAAAAATATGAGGTTAAATTAGAACAACAAAGTAATCACAGCGAAGCCTGCAAGCGGTTAATGCAAGTTCCAGGAGTAGGCGCTATTTCTGCGACGGCTATAACCGCTTCGGTGGGCAACGCAAAAATATTTAAAAATGGTCGTCAGATGGCTGCTTGGCTGGGCTTAACACCTCGCCAACATTCTAGTGGTGGTAAGCAAGTACTTTTTGGCATTAGTAAGCGTGGCGATACTTATCTTCGCACATTATTAATACATGGGGCACGAGCAGTGTTAAGCCGTGTTAATAACACGAAAAAAACAGAAAACAAATGGCTAAGCAATCTAATTGAACGACAGGGTAAAAATAAAGCTTGTGTCGCATTAGCAAATAAAAATGCTCGCATTATATGGTCCTTAATGGCGAAGGGTACTCACTACCAAGCCACTATTTGATCATTTAACTTAATAAGTACAGCTTTTATTATTTCAGGGTTTGCTAGGATGAATTAACGTAATGGCAAAATTGATAAGATCGGCTTTTTCAAAACCTGACTAGCGACTAGGTGAAGTAATTACACCGACAGTGTGATGAGGAGAAAAAGCGCGCAGATTCCATTAGAGTGTGAAGATTATTATGATTTAATAATTTATCAAAAACTGGATATATGTCTGCAAACCAATATTATTTTGCTATTAGGAAGATTTATACTTGCAAAAACGGCGGCTCCATATAAGTCGCTATGCTCACGAAAAATTTTGGCCACCGTATCCCCAAAATTTGCTCGCATTACGCGACTTATATTAGGCCCCGATTCGTCCGCCACCTACTGGGCCTATTCTGGGCTGAGTGCAGTAGCTACCACCATGGATTGATGTGACGTGATTCGTTTCCTGCTTCGCCCATCAACGCACGCCTATCGCGGGCTCCTTGACTTCGCACTTTCTGCTCTCCATGTCTCATCGTCAGAAAAGAAAGTATAGCCAGAATGTGATATTGTATTACACTAATATAATTAAATTTT
>JABASH010005224.1:0-12469 GCA_019776445.1 Tomocerus maximus | reverse complement strand
TTATGGGCTGGGTTATTTACAAATCAAAGCTTTATTTTCAAGGTACATAAGCCAAGGCTTTCACTAGGCACAGGCATAAATCCTTATATTCGATTGTCCCTAATTATTTACATAAAAATAATGAAAAATACAGAAAAAGTAATAATAGTAGTACAGATGGCAATGCAGAGTACAATCAATATAATTATCTAATTGAACATATGATTCTAGCAATAATATATAATAAAAGAGTCATCCGTAAGTGGTTCTAGGACCTGTGTTACTGATAAGATAGTCAGATAGACCTTTAGGTAATAAGTGTTTATTCTGCCTTAGGGTAAGCATAAATGTACATTACATAGAGAGTAATTAATTTGCTCAATAACAGAAATTTGGTACAAAGCACAAAATAACATTAAAGGGATTGTTTTCTTGTGAAGCTGTGACTGTTGTGACATGCTTAGTTGGCAAATTCCTTCCTGGGGTTTCTTTCCGCTGCTGCTGTCCGTACTAAATTTTTAATCAGGATTGAGGGATATTTAATCATGATGTTAAGTAAATTGGTCTTAATCCAAAGTCTGAATCATTCGTAGTGACAGAAAAATACCTAAGGATTCCCCGTAACATTAAATATTTCATGAAAACTGGGGCAATCAATGCCTACTTGTATTAAGAGGCATGCCGTCATAGTATCTGAGGTTTATCTTCATATATGTTTAGTCACTGATGATACTACTTAAATTTGCAGTCGAGTTTGGACCTGGCTTCGTCTTTTTAAGCCACACACTATAAACCATTTAGTAGATAAACGACGCTATCGTATTAAATGTTTTGCACAGTTGGAGTAAATGTATTTTCTTGAAGAGCTACACTGATCAAACGTAGAGACGTTTTTGTCAGTGCTCTTTGTTGTTTTTTAATCTGCATAACAAAATAATGCGGATTTATACCAGGAATTACTAAGTTAATTTGATCAGAAGCCTTGCTCGGCTGAAGTTCATTGTAGCATTAAATAAGGCCGTGACAAACGCGAGGCTCTTTGATTTCGTTTCACGCTGGGCTGCTTTTGATATTGGATTAATATGTACAGCGTACAAGGGAGGATTATCCGGTATCAGCGACCCAAGTTGGGATCAAAAGCTATATAAGTAAAGAAGAATTAATGACATTTCTGAGTTATTAGGTCAAAGCTGTCCAGTAAGGCACAGTAGCTCCAATTTAACTCAGAATTGAGTCTATCTCTTCACTCCCTTCGCAATGTAGACAATTTTCTTTTCTTTGTACTTCGTTAATAATTATAACCACATTTACTCCCATTTGCATTTCCTTTTTTGAAGTGGCTCATTTTGAAACATAAACAGAATCATTTTGACTTGGCTGAACTTTCTTTGCACTTGGCCATGAGTTTCTATAATCAGAGTGGATCTTTGCTTCCCTACGCAGAACCTTACAGGTTGGTCATTCAAAATTTATCTTCATTTCGTCATTTTCTTAGATTTGAGCAATTACAGTAAAACGAAGCTACAAATGGCAGGCCTAGCCCCTAAATTAATAAATTGATTAAAGTGTAAGAGAGGATAAGTGAAAGCAGCTTTCACCCTTAAAGACCAAACTCAGCTTTAACTTTCTCTATATATTTCTATTTAGGACATATGGATAATTACTAATTTCTAGAATCAATTGATTAAATGTCTGTGTATCTGACTTGTAACGTATACATTCACCAGTCGTTCTGACATGTGGACTGATTGATTACCTACTACTTGAATAAACCACCTAAAGGTTAGCTACAGACTTGACAAAACTGACGTTCAGGCATCTACCACTCTTAATAACAGTTTATTTTACAGCACTAGCCTTTAATAAGTGTAAATTAGCGTATAGATACATTAATCCGATAAGATATAACTTTGTTGGTGCCTATTTTATTAGCGTCACAATCCAAGTGAACAAAAAATTAATTTCCACACATGTCTATCAACGTCATGGCTAAAATTACAACGTTGTTGGTAATCAAAAAGCTCATGACACTCACAGCGTGTCATGTCATGCTAATTTTCTAATTTATTCTCATTCAAAGACATACAGAGCTAGACAACATCCTAATCCACATGCTGGAGTGTAGATCAATCAGGTAGGTATGTTAGTGCTCTCATTTCCATTTGTCATTCACAGCTTTCTTTGATTTTATACTTTTGTGGTAATTGTAACCAGTTCTTACATGAAAAGCCACATTCAGACTTATTTATTGCTCACCCGCGTACGTACTCTGTTTTGCGTCATCATATGGCACATTTCCTATGTTAAATAATATTATTTTTCTTTCTTTCCAATTGCATTCATTTCTGCAGTGCCAGAATTTATTCAGACTTTTCCCTGAAACGTTCTGCTATTATAAAGAAAGTCGTATCAATCTTATTTCATTTGATAAACAAAATTCGGGGTACAATTTTGCGTATTGAGGCTTTGTTATTCTTGAAATGACTACCCTGTCATTTTCCTTGCATGTCAACCTAAATAGGCACTATTTTCGCCAACGCAAAAGAATCTCTAGTCATTCGGTCATATATTTGCTAGAAGGTCATTATACTCGAATATTGCTAGTTTCATTATAATTTTCAAATCATTGTCGTTGGCAATGACAGAGCGGAAGAAAACGGAGTCTAGCCAGGGGAACTCAAATGACTACCAATAAGTAGTTTATGCTAGCTGCAACTAGCTGACTAAGAGAGTTAACTAGATGGGACAAGACAGGATGATTGTAGTGAGCTATTAGCTACACGAGGCAGGTCTATGACACCGAATCGGTGAGATTACAAAGAAGGAAACGCAGATAGAGTTGGGGCATTATCAGAGCAACCTTCACTTTGAAGGTGATCTGACCTGACATGACTGATCACGTTTCTACAATGTGCTTAGTTCCATTCTTTAACTTACCTGGGCTATCTGCATTCTAATACCACCATGTCCTACGCTAAATGACCTGGCTCCTTTTCTTCTGCTAAAAGCTTTTTGTTTGTCTACACACTGAGGAGTCTATAGTCGGCCGAAGACCTAATGTAACTATCTACTATAGTACTACGCCAACGTAAATCTAACGAGTATTGTTAGCTGGGTGAAAGTCACTTCCTGAACGTTGAATGCTATAATAGTATTCCATAGATTCATTAGTCATTAGTCAACTAAGGACACGTAGTAGATTCAAACAGCTAGAATAATAATAGTTGGAGTTGGTTGCACCCTCTGCCATTATAGTACCACAATGGTCGGGTGCTGACTGCTTGCTTACGTAAGACTGTGAATCAAGGTTGGTGGTACGTACCTTTTTGGCGTCTAGCAGTGATTGCAGCCCCATATTCACTAAACATCGACGTAGGTAGGCGAAAAAGACTATGCGTCATGCGAAAGTCAGATCTTTGTCATTAGCTCGTAAAATTCCCATTCACCACGGACTTTAACCTTTGCTCTTAAACATATTAGTTTCTGTGAAACCCGGATTTGCCCGTATACAGACTGTCAGCTCAAATATTATTGATGCAATTTTTAGTACGCTATTCAATGTCATGGTTTGTCCTCAAGTTTTTGTTATCTTGCTACGAGTCCATTAATTCCAGTGCAGAGTCTGCAAGGATATTTATGTGAGACTTTTAATTACTGCACATGCATGGCTGAAAGAATAAATGCTGAATTATGCAGTTCTTAAGATTACTCTAAACTATTGCTGCTCCGGACTGTAAAGAATTGCAGAGGAAATCCATAATGATAAACCATGAAATGTTTATGAACGCAAAGCAATATAACTTCACATAAATAGTTAGACATAATTGCGTCACTTTCAATTGCCCCTTCGTTTAGTGAAACCATTAAGTAAATAGTATTTATCTTCTACGTGCTTATCTAATGAAGTGACGCTGTTAATTTTACACTTACTTTCTCCATGAAATGCTACTTATGACGGTAGTAGGTCCTGGCAGATTATCATAATACGCCGTGCGACCAGTTTAAACAAATTAAAAATGTCTCTTGATTTGAGTGGCGAATGCTTGACAGTTTGATAAAACTGCAGACCATGTGCCTCCGTGATTCTCTTTGGCACAACATTGTAGTAAGTATTGAACTTTTCTTACTACCTACTCTAAATTGCGTGACTTACTCAAATATTTAATGAAGCAAGTGAAAAGTGCTAAGGCTACGTGACAAGAGACAAAGGAAAATAAGCTTAGTGTTCGGATACATTATCTGCAGCAGCACGAGCGTGCATTTACCAAAGTCTATATGAATTAAATATTGCTATTAAACTATAACTAATTACAGTGCAAATTCAGTTACTACTTATATACTCTGACTTCATAGAATGAAAATGATATGCATGAATGAATGTAGTAGTAAGTCATTAAAATTCTTCTGCACGTAAAAAATTTGATTGTACCTGTCCCATATAGAAATATTTAATGAACTTACACCTTCTTTTGAGTGGGAGTACCTCACTGAATATTAAAATGTTCTTTTGTTCGGCCTACATGTATGTTCGGACTACATGTCTCATAAATATGAGTTTGATACGTTGCTAATTCATAAAATACCAAGTAGGCAGACATAACACATTAATTAGTATTTCTACTTTATGAATTTTATCATAGAAGTGGAAACAAGACTGGTTGGTGGAACTATTGTCAAAACATGAAGAGAAATATTTAGGAAAAACGAAAAATGTAAAATTTACTCTCGGACGAAACGAAAAATATTGATTTAAAGCTGGAACGTATCTTGTACTTCTCTAATTAACAGGAACCACATGCATGTACATGGTTTAACGATGATATTTATAAGAAAATATAAAAAGTGATGGTTGTAGGTATTTGTGGAGGAAGCAATATCTATTAAGGACATGCAGGAATATTCATCCTTGATTACCACGCATAGGGCAATCTGAGTAAGAATAGTTAGTCTTTATGTAAATACGATAACGTACATGGAGAATGGCTACGTACATTATCTGAGCACATTCTCCTCTTGTTTTCTATGAATGAACTTTTATCATAGCCTGGCTACTGCGCAATAAATAGGCACTTATAAGTTATAAGGTCGATGTCTATTAGTAGGAACGTGTTCCAAGACTTTCTCCTGATTACCTTTCTCCGGGAAAGGAGATTGGAGAGACAGACAGCCGTATTAGTGGCTTAGATGTAACATGATATAATAACAAGAGGATCGTCCTAATTTAGTCAAGTATTTTATTGATTGTGGACGAGCGTGAATGGCAAATATCAAAAGCAAAGAGTCTCATCTACAACTCGAACGTAAAACAGCGCCTAGAGAAATCACTATCGGTAATGGGATCGTCCCCGCAAATTGCTTTCCCTACAATGGATTTTTCTAAAAAGTATTTTCTGTTACGATCTGATCTTCTGATCGTCCATATATGAAATTTGTTTGTGTCTGATCTGACCTCACACGGGGCATTAAAGCAGGAGCTGATTTGCCTATCTCCTCTCCGCCCTCCTCATATGACTCTATCTCTTTTGCTCTAACTACTTTCCATTCCACCTTTTTACTTACCTCAAGTCATTCAAAACGATTTCAAATAAAATGAAATCCGCTCAAAAATTGATGGGCTTACTTAATGCCTTTCCTTGTCGTCCTGTCCGTTCCATGGACTCAATAGCACCAGATGTAGGTCTGTAATGGTCTTCCAGACAGCCCCTCTCTCTTGATTTCCTATAGTACAAGGTGCTTAATACTTAGTTGCTAAAAATCTTTGGGTGTTTTCCTCCCAGCACTACATTATGTTATGTACTTGTGTTTCTTCTACCAGTATTATGTCTCTCTTGCTATTCGGGGATTCGAAATATGTAAACTGACACTATTTAAGTTTACTCAGGAATTTTCACCAAATGAAATATTTTATCAGATGGAAAACATCATTTAGTAAAATCACTTAGATGTTTATTCAAATATGTACTATGTTACACATTTATTTGTATCTGGAAATTAAATTATTCCGCCGTCTTTGGAAAACTGGCTTTCTATTGTTAGCAATCATATCATATGATGCTTTCAATATGAGTAAAACTTTCTCTGGTGTTAGGTCGTTGTTTTTGGGAATCAAAACATGAACAAATTAGCAGATAAAATTCTACGAAACAGCCAAAAGTGAAATTAGGTTGGGAGAAAGAGAACAAAAATCGGAGGTGCGGATTTGAATTAAAATGCCTTTGTCATACATACATATTTTTGTGAGGATATTGTAGAGATTCGAAGTGGGAAGGAAAATTGTGCAAGGAGCGACATTGCTTACTTATGGGTCCGTTTAGGTTAGTTGGTTTTGGCTTCAGGTTGGCGTAGCTCAGTTTTGTATCACAATGACATTTCGCCTCATGCAATGCACCGCATGATGGAGATTGAACACTGAGATTAGTTTCAATGAAAGGATCTTGCACGCTATTTTGACGTTTTCAACTGTGTCACTATGTTACACTTTTACGTGCACTACTCTCCCGGCCCACGTTCTCGCTACTTACACAGATAGATATGAAATTTAATGTAATGTATCCTTATTGCGTTCTGTTACGTAAGTAGTGCCCCTGCCTGTATCATTATAGTGTCTCTAAGCTCTAGTGTGTTAACATAAGCATTCCTATTTCGTAAGTTATACAGTGTAACGGTAAGTAAAGTGCCTCTGTAGTATAAATGCTGCAGACGGGGAAAGTAAATTCGACATGCTCTCACTGAATTGAACCTTTCATAATGTAACTAAATGCATTGGGTGATTTTGAGTGAGTCAAATATTTCCAAAATCTCGTGTATGTGTGTAGCACACATGCAGGTGCTGCATAGCTACTACATAAAATGTAAATATACAGCTACCTTAGTTCTCTTTGGTTGGTTGGGACTCTCATTGTATTCAGTGCTGGAATGAACAGACTTTGTACTTGTACCATGAAAATAAGGGCGGTCCAGGTGGTTTACATTTAATTTACATTATGCAGTCAAATACACTACTATTACACTAATGGAACACGTAAACGCGTTTTATGGACATGGGATATGGAAGAAATAAAATTCAAAATATTTAATAGTTCACCTGCAGAATTAGCAATATACATTGCATAAATATGTAATACGGGTGTGTTAACTCATTTTTGGCGTAAGTAGGTTACATGATAGCTTACTCTTGTACAATATGAAGCCATAAAGTTAAGGTACTTGTCATTTAATAACTACATTTTACAATAGGCATTATTATATTTGTACTTTACTTATTACACTGTAAGTAGTTTGTACTTGGATGATAATGCTTTCTCATGGGTCTTATTCACAGTTTGATATTTTTTCGTTCTGGGTAGATTTAATTGTGAGCAAAGTCATTGTTACTGGCTAAACTTTCCCTATTATTAAATTTTAATACACATAATTAAACATAGCAGGCTTTTTGACTGAATTGTGATGATATTAATCAAGAGTGATGGAAAACGATTGGGCATGCAGAGTAGGATTAACTCTGTAGGTTTAATGGCAGACTGTAAACTTTTTAGTACGTAGGGATTTTTTCATAAAATTTTTCACTAAGCTTGCATGGGTTGCAAAATATTTACGAGCAAAGCAACGGTTGCAGATTCTGTCCATAATTTAATCAGTTTGGTTAATAGATTAACAAAATGAAAGATTTATTCGCATCTGTATCAGAAAGTAGATAAGTAGAATAGTATGGCGTGAATAATGTATAATGAGATTTCCATTTGTAGGCATACACTTCAAATGAATGGCTGGAACACCCCATCTGAGTACAAAGGCTACATTCATCCACATTGGCTTAAGTATGAAGCCCCGAATCCATTTCTCCATCACATGCTTGGAGTTTTTTATGTCGTTTTTATGTTCGGATCTCTCATTGGCAATGGAGTTGTGATGTACATCTTTTCAACGTGAGTTTATTAAAAATGAAACTGTGCTTATCACAACTGACTGGGATACTTAAGCAAGGACTCTAATTTTCAGCTGCAAAAGTTTGCGGACTCCGTCGAATATTCTCGTAGTAAATCTTGCTTTCCTTGATTTCATCATGATGCTGAAAACCCCGATATTCATTTCCAACTCATTCAACGAAGGACCACTTTATGGGAAAATTGGATGTGACATCTTTGGAATTCTTGGGAGTATATCGGGCATTGGCTCAGCAGCAACCAATACGGCCATCGCCTATGATCGATACAGGTAAAAGTAATACAGAAATCAAAGAGTAAAGGTAGTCCAAGGTAAATGTTAATTGAATGCTGCAGGGAATTTCTTTGGATGGTTTGGAGTGTTTCTCATCATATAAATGGCTGTTCCTGCTCTTTCGAATGTTTGGTTATATGACAAATTATGCATAAGAGAGAGCGAGGAGTAATGTGCATAGCGAACACAACACCAACATTAAGAAAGGTTCTGGTTCTGTTACGGCTGCACTCAATTTTTCTGTTTAACTATTTACACTGACGTCGGCAAATACCATACTACACATTTTCTACACCACGGAAATGAATTGCCCCAACTGTGCTAAGTGCACTCCAACTACGTACAGCATGGGGAATCAGAAACTATGCATATGACTGTCATCCTTTAAGCCTAACCTCCATATGAAACTTTCACCACGCCATGCTTTCGCATGTGAAAGTTGGACTTTAAGCTTCAAAATAGAAATCTCATTTGTATTGTAGTAATAGTAATTTGAAAGGTTTCTAGCACCCCGTACTGTAAAGTTTCAATACCCAATATGCCGAAATACATATATAATGTGTATTTTATCGACCTATATAGCTTTTACTTAGCTCTAAAGTAACTACAGGTACCTATGCACTTTTCAGATACATAACAGAAAGGGAGCTAATAGTGATGTGAACACGAAACCTTTATTTACGTTGCTCCTAAACACATAAGTCGTACATGAAATATTCAGATTTGTGTTACATCATTGTCTCTTAAATCGCCAATCGTCTGACCTTGACAATATTGGGCACATCACCATGCTTTAAAAGACCTTAGGGTGATTTAACTGTGTACATGTGTAATTCAAGAGGTGTGATAATGGACAAGGGCGTTATATAAGAGTATTCAATGCAAAATTGGCTATAAATTGGTAATACTTTCATAATCAAATGTTCTTATGCCATTTTAAATGAATGTGCGTTCCTCGATGCTATGCTGATATTTACATATTAGTCTGGGCTTTCGCCAACAACTCCATTCATTTTGAGCAATTTTGAACGTATGAGCCGTAATAGATTTAAGTAAATCACATTTGTTTTCTAACTATAAACATCGATATCAATTGGATTTTGGACAAAATTATTTATGGAAATGAGCCCAATTGAAAATGGAATCAAGTTGTCAATTTATGTCAGCTACGTAGGCATCTTCTTAAGATTTTTGCATATTAGTGAGATTGAGCTTTTGCAGTCCACATTTATAGTCCATTTCCTTAAAAGCCTTCACAGTCTCATTCGTCTGCCTAAACGACTTTCAGCAATATCCCATGTATGATCAACTAAAAGTAACGTTTTGTTTGTTTCAGAACAATTGCGAAACCATTTGATGGAAAACTGAGTCAAGGGAAAGCGCTGAGTTTAGTAGCAATTATTTGGCTCTATGCTATGCCTTTCACCATTCTCCCTGCATTGGAAATCTGGGGTAGATTCGTTCCAGGTAAATGTGGATCCATCCAGTCACAACAGCAACCATATAAATTATCATTTGAACCTACTGCATTCATATTCGTATCCGCAATTTAGCAATAATCGAAAAATTAAACTAATCTCTTTATACTGTACACTAAGAATAAAAATTATGTTCGTTAGGTATATGTGGTGGGCCAGCAAGGAATCAGACATTTGAGCGGATGGTCTAGCCACTTGAAAAATTCTGGTTATATAAATGTACTATGTACATATAATGGTTTTTAAGTCGTCTCTTTAACAATGCTGTCCATCAACTTCAACTCCTTTTTAATGACACGAACGGCCATTTTATTTAGGTATTTTTTGTATTCAATTGAATTTATGATGACAAATGACAGGGTGTTTGCAAAAGAGAATGTTTAAAAACTACAATCATAAAGTGTAACCAGAAGACCTCGCCAATCGCCATTAGCCCGATCCCTCACTGGTCTACCACATATTATTACATATATTCTCTGTTTCATAGTAGAATTGAAATTGTAGACAATAAATGAAATTAGTGCCCACAATTTCCTTTTCACTTCCCCAGGTTCACTGCATTTTAGTGTCTTCTTTCGACGAATGTTTCCAGTTTGTGCTTGTTATGTTAATTTATTTATTTATTGGATTCAAAAGAGGGATATTTGACCAGCTGTACTTTTGATTACCTGACGGAGACAGGAGCCAACAAAGCCTTTGTGGCCACTATCTTCATCTACTCGTACATAATTCCGATTTCTCTTACTGCTTACTTTTATTCGAAGATTGTGGGTCATGTGCGAGAACACGAGAATCTTTTACGGGAACAAGTAAGTTGAAAACCCACAAATGTTCACATTTATAATTACTTGAGTCAACAAAAGAACAATTTGTTTGCATTTGGCAATTAGCTATTTAGTCTTTCTTAGTTTGCCATTCGTTTTGTTAGCAGTTGTAATTGAAACTGTTATCATATCATTGTTCATTAATTTGATAACTTCCACCGTCAACTTTGTGTAGAATGTAGAATTATTCAGGGAATACTGTAGATATTTTGCTTTTCTGGTTTAAAAGGCCTATATACTATATATATATATATATTTAGCTATAGCTAAATAGTTACATATGCATTGATATTGTATGTATTGTTCCCAGGGGTCTTTTATTTTTAACAATAGTCATTGTCGCAATGATTCTTTAGATGTTTGTGGGTAAGTAGTTTCCCTGCTAATTAGTAATCATCACATCACCAGTGATACTCAACCACCTCAACAACCTGCAATATCATTATAAAGAATAGACCGTCATTACTTAATTAACATTACTACTGATATCCAAATCTACTATTACTATTGGAAAGCCGACAGTCTCTGTGTGTGTGTAGGTATAACCTCTCAGCTCCGCTTCTATTTATTCACTCACCAACTCACTCACTTACTGATATCCAAATTATGACTAATACATCCCGACATGCATACGTACAATATGAAATGGAGGACCTAAAACCTATGATGGTGTAAATAACTTGCTCTGCGTTGAAAAATAAATTGTCGGTGGTAATCAGTTGACAGTTGACACTAATGTCACTGCGCTATTTGACATTAAAGGTAAAACGTAGTGCAGTAGCAAGAATGTGTTTATGTGTTAATCAAATACTGATGTAGAACCGTCTCATGTATTTGTTTGAAGTTAATGATGACTGTGCACGATACAAAAAAACCTTGTTTTCTGCGAACATTGTTATTATATGACGATCATGCGGGTGCTGCAGCTTTATTTCTAAATCTAGTTCGCAATTTCCAACTCAACTACACCTGACACAGTCAGTGGTCAGTGATGATGAATTAAGACACATGTATTTACGTAAGGATTGTTTGCTTACCAAAATAATAATAGATTTCAGTTCTGCTGACTACTTATGGCAAGAGCTACAAGGATTTAAAAGTACAAGGGGTAGAATTAGAACTCGAGTAAGGAAACAACTCCCACAGAGAAAGTCTATCAACACAAGTACCTACTCTGAAATGCGTCAAAAGAAATCATTAAGAATAGATAAAAGTAGAGATTGACTGCAAGGAAAGTGTAACGGTGGACCATTAGGATTTCTTAAGATAACAACACTTAGCTGTAACTTTAAGTAATCACGCGATTCCTCCTAGTATTTCTCGGAGCTATCTTTAGAAAATTCATTAATATTGCACTTGAACCAGTTTCAAGGAACCAGACTGGCAGTACCTACATATGCAATCTCGTACCTCAAAAAAAAGTCTTTGATTATTGAACGGATATCCTATAACTGCCCATTAGTAGACATAAGACATGCCTATAAAGCACTGAAAATTAATGGCTAATTGAATATTATAAGTTTTGTCCATGCATACAGCATTCTTATTTTCGTACAGTTGCTCTAACATTCAAGCTTGCTATGCTGTAGAAAGGCAATTTGAGAAAACTCTTCAAAATCAAAAATGCATGCTTGAAGAATACTAATACTCAATATAAAAATCAAAGAATTTTAGAATGAATTAAGGAAATGACCTACGCTTTAACACCCAGACGACCGTTTGATGCTTCGACTATCATAATTGCCTTTAGTTTCTTTTTTTAGGAAAAGTGTATCTCCTCCGAGACTACTGGACCTACATACTTGAGGTTGGTATGGCTGGAAAGTTGGAATCCTCTTTAGTAAAGCTATGAAATTCAATAACTAAAAATCAAAGATAAAAATGGGAAATGTTCGACCTGTTAAATACGAAAGAGGATTCCAGCTTTCCAGCCATACTAACCTCAAGTCTGTAGGTCCAGTAGTCTCGGAG
>JABASH010005223.1:0-12470 GCA_019776445.1 Tomocerus maximus | reverse complement strand
ATTGATTTCATCCGGAACACATTTCCGTAGAATTGGATTTTCTTGCTTGCTCGAAATATATGCGCTCAATTCATGACCACTTTTATCTTCGGACTCATTCCGGGAACATCGATCGCTAACAGTTAGGATCCCGAATCTTAAGTTTTCCATGTTTTCTTGTCGCTTGAAGATGTTGTTATGATGGCCTCAAACGCTTTTTTGAAGATATGATTTTATTAGTAGCTATCTGCAAATTGAAAATACAATTGCATACATTAAAATATACATGCATTACAACAATGAACTACAAATGTACTTAGCTAAAGCAAAATGATGTATCTATACTATATAATATACTTATTTTATATCCATGAATCGAGCAAAAATTATTGGTACTTACCTAATCCGCTCGTCAAGCCGCTACATGACAAGCTGTCTATTTCTATTTAGCAGTCACTATTGCCATAAAGTTTTGGTTTTGAGTAAATAGTTAAATATCAGCAGCAGAATCAAATTTGAGTGAGACTCAGAGCCAAATCTCGATGTATAGATCATGTGGAAAAAAGAGCAGAGAGCCCAAGGCTAAAAGGTGTATATTATGTAATTTTACTATACGTGCCATGTAAACCAAGTTAATATTTCATGAAAATCGATTTTTCCAGAATTTATGACAAAAGGTCATTATACAATTTAAAAATAAGGAACCTATAAAGCGCTTTCTTTCGCTCGTTTGCAAATGTTTTAAAAAACGAATATGCACACAGAAAATTAATTTTAGCAAGTTTTTGCTTTCCAAGAGAGAAATTTTCTTTTCAGAAGAGAAAGTTGAATCGAAAAGAGAAAGTTGCTTTCACTTAAGGGAAGGTAAGTTAAAAAGATAGCCAAGATTTAGCAAATGTTAGAATTCAGCAGATTTAGAATTTCAGAAAATAATACTTTGGAAGAGTTGGGAATGCAATCAAACAATGCTTACGCGAAATGAGTTATATAAAATATTGTGCCAGACGACTTTACTACAACATGAGCTAACTATCAATTTTTTATATAGACAATTCCGTGCTTAACGACTATTTATTCCGTTTATTCAGTTAATACATTGCCTAAAAGCGAAACATGATGACATATAATAACACCTGAAGATGACAAGATATCATTCACAATTAATTACATTACAAAACACCACATTACAATTACAATTACTAAAGAGGGGTGAATAAATAGACAAATGATACAAATTAGGACAAAAATAACAGAGCAGGTACTGATAATGAGTTCAATTAAATTGTATAACAACCATAAAGATCTGGATTTCAATTAGCAAAATCTTCTTCTGGCCAGTTCAATTTCAATCTCACTGACCAACATGCGGCATTCGGCATATAATTTGTGATTGTGTTCCATTGTGCAAGTGCTTACAACAGTGAGAGTGGTTTGGTTATCTATTTAAAACCTGTTTACACAAACAGAACAATAAAGTGAGAAGCTTTGCATTTTGCAAGTTTAATGTTTTAGCACTAAAGGTTTTAAAAAACGCAGGCTCTGTTTGAATAGCGAATAATAATTTGCTCGATCTTGTTTTTAGTCCGATTTGGTACAAAATTTACAATTAGATTTGCATAGAATAGTTTCTATCTAAATAGAGTAGTTACAGTTAAAATGGTAGTTTCTTAACATATTATATGACATCAGTTTTTATATTACAATCCGTCAGCATTTATGCAGATACGCAGCAATATTCATTAACCATATATAAAAGTATTAATGATGAACTCTCTCACACAAAAGGACAATTAATTTCCTATTATACGAAAAATACAATAATTTTACATGTAAAACGAATCATAACATTAGGTCAACAGAAAGTCAAGTCCGTTTAACTTCAAGGCACATTTGAATACATATTATTTATTTCGTTAATTACTACTCTGCAGAAGACTGCATATTATGTTCATCAGACAAGAAAATAAGGTATACGTTTAAGTAGACAATGAAATACAGAATTGCATATGCATTGTAATTATTATGGGTAAATGGATAAATCCGAGTTTTTTGATTGAATTATATTGGTAGAACAGAACGGTTAAGGACGTAATGTCTTTAGATACTGTCGTGTATAGAATGTAAACCGAAGATATTATATTGTATTGATTAACAGCTGCAGGTAGATAAAGAACGGTTTATGAAGAGAAGTTAAAGCAAGTACTTCAAAGGTATTTTATAAATTTAAATAGTACTATTTCTGTGTGTTGTTTAAAATATTTTTTATAATCTATCAGTGCATTTTCCAGTTTAACAACTTCAGTCAAATCCATGTTCATTTCAGATCATCACAGTCAAAAATGA
This sequence comes from Tomocerus maximus, assembly GCA_019776445.1. NCBI lineage: Eukaryota > Metazoa > Arthropoda > Collembola > Entomobryomorpha > Tomoceridae > Tomocerus > Tomocerus maximus. The sequence goes on along the minus strand of JABASH010005223.1, from coordinate 10,148 downwards.
AGACAGTACAATTTATAAACGCAGGTACCTATGTTATAATTTTTAGTTTTGGGTTCATTATAACATGTAAGGGTCAATTTCCGGGAACTGTAAGTTTTAGTTGTAACACTGTTCCCCACGATGACATTTCTCGGTACATTTACGTTTAGCTTTCCTACATTTGCATTTATTGTGTTTGCATTTCGAAGTGCAGAGACATTTCATATTCTTTTGATCGATGGCTTGTGACACAGCAAGAGACTTGTTGGCAAAAGTTTGAGACGGAAATTCCCGTATGATTTCACTTTTCGGTGTGCCAACTGGAGTATTGGTCCAGTCACGACTGGAATCAGGGGTGAGTGCTGTCATCGGAGTCTTCTGATCGAAAGGTGTACTGGGAGTCGACGGGTCACAAATAGAGCCATCCTCTTCCGAAAGAATTTCAACCGAAGCTGAGCTCTTGATGTCGTCATAAGAGGCGCCGCCGGATTCTAATGATTTGAATTTGAATGTGATATCCATCCCCTTAACCGTGTTAAATTATGCTTAGCTACAAATGCTACTTTTATTATTTTGAAAAGGTAGCTGTCAATAGAAGAACCCTAAAGTGGGGTCATTAATCTCTAACAGCTACCTGTTAAGGAATCTCTACTCAAATTTCTTGCACAATCTGCCCGTATTATTATAATCAATTAATCATTCACAGACCAGGAAGTCAAAAATTAGTTCCCAATCAGGTATCGCTTGGATTTTAATATAAAAAATTCTATATAAAAATATATACCGTCTTCATTTTTAACTTTGATGATATCGAATGAATTTTTTCGGTGTTAGTGCTTCACGATTTCTTTCTTCTTGCATCTGTCTGTACTTTACTAAATGGCTAAAATGTTAGCAATACTTTACAGCATAGCACTTTAAAACCTTTCTTTCTACATTCTCATTGATTACAGTTTGTGCTTTTCTAAACTACTTCATAGTGTAAAATATTAAAAAACTACACAAATACTAACGGATTGCAATACAATAGCTGGCTGCATTTCAGGAAGATAAGACCATCTCATCAGCGCTTGATTCACCGATTAACCACTGAATGGAAGCATGCATGCATTAATGCATTGTATCATTCAACCATTCACTACCAAATTATCCTTATATAATTAGAATTAAAATATTATGTGTACTTAGGATTAATGAAATTCCAATTGGCCTTCATGCAGTAAGTAATTAAAGATAAAAAGGTACATCACGGACAAGACAAATACGTATGTGTATAAGTGAACGACTAGCGGTTTTGGTATCTTATGATTATAACGTATTTGTATTGACATAATTATGCAGAGTAAATTAAAACCCATATAATTTAAAAACTTTAAAAAACAACCCCCACCATAAAATTCAGTAGCCTACATGATTATCCCAGAAAAGTTGTAAAGTCTGATTGCAAGATAACGATTTCAGGTAACCCATTACAAAAGTCTCGTTAAAATGAACTAGATCCAAAGAAATAATAGCCAGTTAATATTACATCCCTGATCTTGCTCTTTAAATTGCCACAACCCTAATATTCCCACCGATCCCATCCCAATTAAATTATTATACTACATTTGCTAGCACATTCACCGATTTCCATTCATGCCGATACCCGATGCAGTCTTTTCTAGATAGGCAAGTGGACCCTGAAGCCCACTTGGAACAGATTGCAGACCCATTTGAGAAATTGGAGTAGGGAAACCAAGATTCGTACTTTGCATCCTTGCCGATGGTGGCTGTTGCATATTAACCCCCGAGGAACTGACAGGTGTCTGCGGCCGGCCAGCGGATCCAGGAGTAGTCGGTCGTCCCACAGGGGTTAAAGGTCCTTGGCCTCCTGGTTGAATATTTGGTTGATTGGCACTCGATGTCCCTGATTGTCCAGGCCCATTTGGTTTTGCTCCACCTTAATAAAATATTTTCATTTATACATATAATGAAACATTTATACACACTCGTAAGACAAAATTGCTCACCAGTATTAGCTGATTGCAAATCGGCCAAAATAGACTGCCAGTTACTGACTTTTTCAAAATTTCTTTTCAGTAACTCGTCTTTACGTACTAACTCCAATCGCAGCTCACTTGAGTCGTCTTTAACGATCAATTCTGGTTTTTGAGCAGCAATTTCCAGCCGCTTTTTAAGGAAATATCCTTCCATCGCTCGGGCGCAATCGATAACATTTTGGAATCCTAATTCGGCATCTAATCTGATTTCCTCCCGGTCTAAATTCGTTAGGGTATCCTCTTTGGTGAGGGACGTTAAACAGGTCTGTAACAAAAAACCATTTAATTAGTTAGCATTAACACATGTTCTATTTTTCGTTTATAATTATCAATGTTTACAAAGTACAAAAAAAGTTTTACCATAAACGCTTGTTCAAACTTATCCACTGGATTTAGTGGGAAATTACCCACCCCATTATGGTTATTATGATTCATTTCAATATTATTTAAAGTAGTGGATGCCTCTGCCTAAAATGATCCGCTTATGTTTGTACTTACTATTTTGTATATTTGTGACGGAAACTATTAATTCTGAATTACATTCTAGTCTAGTAGTGTAATATTAATTTTATAACTGCAAAATCAGTTTCCTCAGGCTAATCTCCAAAAAATCGATATTTGGCATTTTATACAGGTATAGTAGAGGTTAATATTTTCAAAAATTATGCACATTGACTTGGACTAGGTTCTTTATTTCAACAATGACCAAATATAATTATTTAGTGTCTACATTATGGTATTATGTCTGTAACTCTAATGTCAGACAAAATGACGGCTTTTGTTTGTTTTTTTTTAAATTAACTGGAACTGCATCAGCAGTTTGGTGGCCTTCTCCAGGATTAATTCCAGATGCGGGAAAATGTGGCTTGGCTTGTGAATTCGAATTCTTCTCCATTAGCCCCACAAATCTGTGCTCCATAAATATCAGAGTGCCCCAAGTGTCGCGCAGAATTTCGGACTCAAATAAAGTTCAGACATTGACTGCAGCTCAATGCAATGCAATGGTAGGAGGGGCGCTAAGATACAAATTGTTGGTTCAGAGGTACTTATTCATGTGCATCTGTCTGTTTTCTGAGTGAATGTGTGTGTGTGAGAGAGTGTGACTTTTACGCAGACTTTATTAAATGTGTTGGCTAATTGAGAAATCATTTGTTGGAAGGAACAAAAAACTCTCATTTCTCTCCACATTCATCAACATAACAGAGTCTCTGCTACATCTTGTTGAGGATGGATGTGAGAGAACGGAAGGATTGAATTTATTACAAATGAAATTACATAAATTATTTTATTACCGTGATGTAACGTATTAACTTTTCTTTATCATTTATAAATTATAGTAGGGATTTAGCTACCACTTACCACGTAGCACCAGTTGCAGTTAATAAAACACACCCCTGTTTTTGTAATTTGTAGTCTTCAAGCACCATCATCAGGGGGGCAATTTTCTCTTTAATCAATTCTACTGCCGTTTTGCGTTATCTGTCTACGTGTATTCAATATTTAAGTAGTATTTGTCACATACATACTCACCTACACAGCCAGTCTAATAGGTTAACTTAAATATTGTGAATATTTGTCAGATCTTTTACATCTTTCATCATAAACATTCTACTTTTATACTACGTAATCCGCCTGTATCTGTTTATACTGTACTGATATTATTATTGTATACCAGACTATTTGTAATATACATTTTCTAGTTTTATTTTTATCCAAATGCATCAATGGGAATCCTCTTTACTAAATTGTGGGCCCTATTTGGCAATGAAGGCAAGTATTTTAACATTATTTGCATATTTGGAGTGATAGTTATATCATATTTTGTCCTAATGAAATATTTTAGGATTTTAAAAATAATTAAAATTGCCACTTATTTTTTAAAAATATTTTTGTTATTTTATCTTATCTGACCTAGAACACAAAATCGTAATTCTCGGCCTGGACAATGCGGGAAAAACGACGATTCTATATCAATTTTTAATGAATGAAGTCGTACAAACTAGCCCAACTATCGGATCTAATGTAGAAGAAGTCACATGGAAAAATATACACTTCCTTATGTGGGACTTGGGTGGACAGCAAAGTCTGCGGCAGTCCTGGGCTACTTATTTTACCAACACGGAAGTATGTGCTGGGTCACCGTGACCAATTTAAATGTTCATTACAGTACAAAATGAATATCCTTCGTCGCCTTCGTGTATGTTTCTGTATTTTATAACATTGAAAGCTTTCATTGTCTATTTTACTGTTTTACAGTTTGTGATCCTTGTTGTTGATTCAACCGACTCAGAACGATTAACCTTAGTGAAATCAGAGTTGGAAAAACTCGTCAAGCACGAAGAATTAGCAAGCGCATCCTTTTTGATTTATGCAAACAAGCAGGATGTCAAGGGATCTCTAAGTCCAGCCATTATATCCAGAGAGTAAGTCTTAAATAGAAATCGATTAAGATGTTAATTTTGAACATTTAATGGTTTGTAGTATAGATGTAGAGTGTAAGTTCCACCCCCGTACTTAGACTAATCTATTTTAGGAAAAGAGATTATGCTTAATCTCTTGGCTGAGTAATTTGTAAAAATAATTATTTTGTGTTTCTTAGACTGAATTTGACATCTCTACGCTCTCAGAGATGGCAAATACAACCTTGTTGCGCATTAACGGGCGAAGGCTTGTACCAAGGTCTTGAATGGATCGTTTCTCTTATTAAAAAGTAAATTGTGTGCATATATGGTTATTATAAATAAAGATTATATCAATTTTTCATACTTAATTTTCATTGAATCAATTACCAAACTAATTATATACATATAAATGTAATTATGGGCAAAAAAGATGTTTAACACAAATATTCCAATCGATCGTTCATTATACAGATAGAGCATTTAATAAGTAGAAAATGTTAGGTTATCACAAGAAAGATAGATATAATACTACCATCCAAGGCATTAAATTATTAGATAATAGTATCATAATATTATTATCTAATAAGACAAATAGTTGAAAGCAAAACAAAAAGTAAAAAAGTTAATTCAGTGGAATCTGGAATAATGAAAATAAAGTAAAGTGGTGGATTTTATGAGTTTTGAGTTGGATGGAGCTGGAGAACGTTTATTCTGCTGGAATTCGTGGTGGATGAAGTTGCATTAACCTGGACATGTACTATATCCAGCGCTTCTGGGTTATCACTCTTAGTCATAAGACAAACGCAGGTAATTTAAAATTCGTAATAGAGCTAAATAAATAATACACGACAGCTATAGTAAAGGCCAACTCGATAGTTTTTTCTCTTGTCTACTAGTCTTGGTCTACTTTTATAAACTTTTGTAACAGTTGTTAAAAATTAAGTAAAGCTATTCAATTCAATTGCTTGCACTGAAATTAAAATATTTTGTGTTGACTGTTCGTTCGTGTTGGAGATATTTCATTTCACTCGTTTTGGTGATTAGTGGCCATAAAATTTATAATCAGCATTTGTAATATTGGCCTCCTATCCTAGCCTTTGCGGCGTAGGTAGGTAGTTTAGGTGGAGATACACGATTACGAGTTGGCAAATACAATAATCCAATGATCAGGCCTATTATTACATTAGATTTGATTAGATAATAGAGAAGATTGCTGGACAACTAACTATTATTTACCAAATCTTAAAACTCTTATACGTGTAGGTATTAGGTAGGGATCCAGTCCAGTCACAGTCAATCAACATTGATTTTGGATATTGCAGTCGACTCTAAAAACAGTCATTTGTTTACTTCGTAGATTGCGTTTAGTTGTGTCTTTTTGTGATAGGTTTAGTTTCGCTTTAAAACTGCCAATTTCTCGCCAATTTAGAAAGTGACGATCTTTTTGTTTGTCTGATACGCAGTAATTGAAAAGCAGCAAAAATGCATTTAGAAGGAAAAATTATGATCAGATGGACATTGTGTCTAACAATTTTATTAGCTATACCTACATCTATATTATGTCGTAAACATCTGCTGAATTTACAGGTAAGCAAATAAAATTATTTGTTTATTTAAAATAATAATAAATTATTGAATAATAATTTTTGAATATATTTTAGTACCTATCCATTATTCTTACAGATACGTATGTTTAATCTTAATATGTATATAATATTATGCAATTTCGTGGCTAATTAATTCACACAGGAATTTTATTTTATTTTTCATGGGGAGACCTCAAGACACTAATGGATTTTATTTATTTATTTACAGACGGACAGTCGAAAGATAATACATATTAACACTTTTGGATTCTACAAAGGGGGGTATCTGGATGTTAATCTTATGGGCTTGCAAGTACATCCAAACGAGGCGACGAAAGAAATGGTATGAAAAGATAAAATTATTCAACTTTATGTAATTAGTTTGAGTTGGAATACTATTATAGTTAGTGTATACTGATTTGATTTATATTGTTTGTCCTTTTACAGATCGCATTTACCGTTGATCGTACTTTAAGTGATGGGATAAATCCATATCCAACAAACAGAGTTGGAGACTACTGTGGATTAAGTGGTTCCAAGATCGATTATGATGACGAAGGAGTTTCAACAGTTATATTCCGGCTGGACTTTCAAAATAAAATGTATAGAAACTCATATCAATGTCTAATAATTCTAGTTCAATGTCATGTATAATGTATATAATTATGAAGAAAATCACTATGTACATTGCAAGAATTGATATTGATATATTTAATTACTATTGGATTATTTTTAGTGTAAACGTGAATTGTAGTCGGGCTCTACAGTCAAATGTGAAGGTGTATCGGGATTCATCGCTGATCCCAGTATCTCCTGCATACTTTAAGAAAGTAACATATACTGACGTAAGAAATGTATTTTCACAGCAAAGACGTCGACGAGATGGTATATTATTAGCTAATTCGTTTTAATTCTTACATTCTGATTGCATTTTTAATGTATTTTTCTTTTCCACTGGAATTTCAGCCGATGAAGCGAACGAAAAGGTGCAGGAAGATGTGAAGAACGATGCGCCGGTTACTCCAGGTGAGTAGGTGGTTTAATATCCCAAAGCAAATGTAATTTCGAGTTAGGTATATATTTGCAAGAATCACGCTGTCGAACAAAAGGCATCAACACCTGTACATTTTGCCACCATCGATATTTACTTACTAAAATATTTTATTTGATGCGCATTGCAACGCTATCTAAAATCTAAATCGCTATTGTTATTATACCTCCAAGTGGCTGTATTACTTACATTGACGAATTTTCTTCTCGCAGAAAACAATCCAGTTGTCGAGCATCCAGTGGACAAAGTTGAAAACAAAGTTTCTTCCCAAGACACGAAAGCTGATGCAGTTTCTCAGAAAATAAGCTCTGTAGCTCCCGACAGTCAACTGAGTTCCAGTTCTGTCTCAAGTATTTTAAAGCCGGACCGTTCCGACCAAGTATTCCCTCATTCAGACGAAGAGGAAGATACTGAATTAGCTAATTTTCGTGAACCTCCAACTGTAAACAATGCAGGGAGTGGAAGCTGCAATGGCCTTAGTTTGCCATTGATTGAGACAACTCTTTCTGATGGAACATTATCTTATTCGACCACGGTTAGTAATTTTTTGCAAACCTTTATAGCTTTGTTTTATAGTTTTTTTGTTAGAAGCTGTAACAGTAAATGTAATTTATGTATCTTAAAACATCTTTTAGTTTACGGTGTATATTGCCGGAGAAGACTGTGAAGGACTGTACGGCTTGTATTTCCATAACTGCGACACCAAATACAGAAGTCACGTCGATATAAATGTAAGCCCGTTGACATCATCATGCAAAGCTAGCTTTTTTTATAGTGTTACAGTGGTACATTTACAAACTCATTTTTGTAATTTTAGATGAGCGTAATTGAAAAGAATTTAAACAAGAATTATCTTTCTGCTGGTGAAATGCCTCTTCCAGCTCTTTACTTCATGATGTCGATATTATTTTTTATATCTGGATGCTTTTGGGTGTTTATTCTGAAGAAAAGCAAGTAAGAAAATTCTCTCTTATGCTAGGCTTTATCTACAATTAGTTAGTGAATTTGCGATTTAAACACTATTTGGGTACAGAAAGGAAACTGGAGTTGCAGTATTCAAAATTCACTATCTAATGGGAGCACTAGTCTATCTCAAAAGTTTTTCACTGTTGTTCCATTCCATCAATTACCATTATATCCAAACAGAAGGGACACACGTTGAAGGATGGGCAGTTCTGTACTACATAACTCATCTGTAACTTTTTATTCATCTTATTACAATTAGATAATTTGCATAGTTTGAAATTAATTTAAATGAGTGATGCAATTGAAAAATGTTCATAGGTTGAAGGGGGCTCTGCTATTTATCACTATTTTGCTTATCGGAACTGGTTATGCGTTTGTCAAGCATCTACTCTCAGACCGAGACAAGAAAATCTTTATGTTGGTCATTCCTGTTCAGGTATTAACTTATATTAATCCTACAAAAACAAAATTAATTGATTTCATTGCTTTGTATTTTTCAATGAGCATACCCCTTGTAGTTAATTATTGTTAACTGTAATATTAAACTGTATTGTAGATTATTGCAAATGTGGCCGAGATAATTATGGACGAATCAGAGGAAGCGGAAATCACATATTCATTCTGGAAGATACTTGTCATTGGTTTAGATTTATTTTGTTGTGGAGCCATTTTATTTCCCGTTGTTTGGTAAGTTTTAAGTTATCGAAGTTATAATATTATTTTTGGGCAATGACGGCAATGACTAACAATACGTTCATCTATTTCAGGTCTATAAGACATTTGCAGGAAGCATCACAGACTGATGGGAAAGCAGCAACCAATTTGAAGAAGCTGAAACTTTTCCGTCACTTCTACATTATAGTTGTCTGCTACATATACTTTACCAGAATAATAGTTAATATGTTGCTGAAGGTAATTAACTATAAATGTTTTTGCATGGGTATATTCAATTTGGCAAATAAAACACATTCGTGATTTTAGAAGACGGTTCCCTTCCAATATGAGTGGGTTGATGAAATGTTCAAGGAAATGACAACATTCATATTCTTTGCTCTCACTGGTTACAAGTTTCGACCTGCTGCTAACAATCCATATTTATCGCTAGCCCATGATTCAGATGATGAGACTGAGATGGATATTGCGTAAGATTTCCTAATGTTTTTTAGTTTAATCGCCTAAAATCATATATCATTAAATATTTGTTTATGATTTAGGTTGACAGAATCTGGTCTGACTGAGGGTCTCGTGAAACGAGGTTATAAAGCAAAGAAGAAAACGTTGAAAGAAATCGTTCTTTTTGATCCCAACGAAGAAGACACTGATGACGATGAAGAAGTTCTTCTTGAGAAGAGGCGCGAAGCCAGTCATGACTTTGACTGATAAATCTCAATTATTTGGTATATTCATTTAATTGAAAATAAAATTCAGTTATATGGAAATCAAATTACAGGAGTTATCCAAAACCAACGCATGAATGTCTTCCCAATAATCCATAATCTTTGGTTATTGATGTTAAAAATTAGTTTTAATGTGCAAGTAGTTATAATTCGTTAAATTCTCCTATAATTTGTTATGTAGCTATATTAGTTAATCGTAGAAGTTTTTACACGTAATTTTAAATAGAGGAGTATTTAAAGAATCAACAAAATAACCAAGCCTTTAAGTGTGTTGCATGTGTACATGTTGAGAAAGACTGCCGTTCATAGTGTAGAAAATTATAATTTAATAGTACGTTATGAAGCAGTTGATATACTAATGCCCTTATGTGAATTTGATAGATAACTCGGTGAAAACCCTGTCAAGTATAATCATGAGTCTGTAAAGAGTTGTTTGCAGATGCTTGAAAGGGATAGTTTATTTTTTCGGCGTCCCTTAAGCATTTGAAGTAGTTTAAATTGTTCTCTAATAGAGTAGGTAGGTCATTATTTTAGTTAATATTTCTTTCCTTATTACATCATCTAAGTCTTTATTTTTGTCGGAAACTCTAATTTTTTAGATAACTTGTAGCGAGTTACAGGTTGTAATTCGTTTATCCAAACATAAAAATATCATGTAATATTGTTTAACTCCATGATAAATTAGTGATTAACTACTATTCCAAAAACTTAAACGTTCATTTTCGTAT
>JABASH010005222.1:0-12475 GCA_019776445.1 Tomocerus maximus | reverse complement strand
TGGAAAATATTTCAAAATGTACAAAGGTAAATAGTTTTATTTAAATGAAATAGTGATTATATATAATTTAAAAAAAGAAATCCAGATAAATATGTCTATTATGCACTTTAAGGCACTCTATGTACATATGTTTATGTAATTAAATAGTAAATATTATTCGATCGCAGCTTGCTAATAATATTTCATGTGACCAATATTGTTTACCAGCTATCGAAGTGGAAGATAGGAAACACGGGTAAATTATAATTGATCTTTAATTTTTATCTGTATAGGTAGGTGCGCAGTTTGTATAGGAAAATAGGATGTCTGACTCGTGGTCGACAGTTTCAGAAGCCGTTCCAAGCTTCAGGGAAATTTTAGATAAAAAATGCCCAGATGATATGCTTACGAATTTTCGGGAGACGTTGAGCAAAAGTTTGGAGAGAGCTTCGTTCCGGGAAGAAATGAGTAAAAGCGGAGCGTTACTGAATTGGGATGTTGAAAACAGCCAATTCTGTTCTCCATGGACACAATCCACTATTGAGACAGCAGTGGAAGCCATCGAAAAACACTTTTCAAAGCCTGATGACTCAGATAAGAACGGCACCGACAAACAGCAACCTGATATTGAAACTGCGGAAAGAGATGGCAAATCAGAGAAGGAATTTACACTGGAGGTCATCGAGACTCCTCGACCGGCGTCATTAATGAAGCCGCACAAGATCCTGGAAGACACTTCGGAAGATAGTGGCACTGAAGAAGTTAGTACACCGAAACTCCTTATTAAAACTGGGTACAAGATTAAACCTCAAAATGAACCGCTAAAGCCAGCGGTGCCACCTCGTCCCCGAATTATGCCCCGGAAAATCGACCGGTCATCATCCCCTCGGAAATTGCTGCTTTTGAAAAGCGAATGGCATAATTTAGTAGGAAAAAGTTTGGAATACACTGATCCATTGAACTACATCAGAATAGCTGATATTCTTGAACAGCCTAAATTCACTGATGAAGATACCCAACTCCTACGCCCTCTGCTACCTTTCATTTTGCAAAAAATCAAAATGTGGAACTGCACCATTTTAACCGCCGAAAATCTTAATGCCCTGCTGCCCATCTCAGAAGAAGAACCTACATGGAGAGATGATGATCTAGATAATGAGGATTCAGACAGTAATTCCGTCGAAAAAGAAGGCCCTAAAAATATGCAGGTGTTGAGTAAATTGGATATCTTAACCTTGATCGTTTCCTCAACAGAAATAACAGTCCTGACAGATATATTTCAAACCGTTTCGAAATTCCCTATAGCACTACCAATTATTCTCCCTAATCCGATTGCAAATGAAAATGGAAAGAACATCATGGTCCTACCTGCGTTGAAGCGATGTCTAATCAAATGGGAGCAAAAAGGAAAGAGGAATGGCGAAAACTATTTATTCAGAAGTCCCTACAAACTGATAACTGCAATTCGAATCGGAAATAATCCATCGGTGGGTAAAAGTAGTTTTCTTAATCAGATTTTCCTCCACTCAAATACATTTCAATGCAGAGGGCAACCCGGGAGAGGAAAACCAATTGCTCTCGATGGCAGCGTGGAATTCATGTGGCTGACCAGGGACACTTGTAAAGAGTCCATTTGGACAGCCATTCAAACAGAAATGGAGGATTGTGCGGAAAATGAAATCGTGCTGTTGGCCAATTTTCATGGGGATGCATTGCAACACAATGATACTCTGCAAGCGATACATTCTATCACATCAAAATACATCGTATTCGTCATGCCTGATGAAGCAATCGTTGAAAGCAGAGAACGATTAGCGGATATCTGTGGAAAGGACAATCTGCTATTTATCTACGTCGACCCAATAATAAATGTGGATAACTTGAAAACTCTGAGGACACACTTAATCACGGATAATAATGAAACCTTGAGCAAAATCAAGCAATACATCAAACGGGCATTAAAAACTGGCAGGACTATCACATCTGTGGAGAATCAGATCACCCACAAAAATGTAGCCAACATCCCACCAATATCGATAAAAGAATCAAGAGATTTACTGGAGTTGATCCACCGACTGAATACATCTGTAAGGTGTGCCCGGACTCTACTTTGTTTGCAGAAAATAGCAAAAGGAAATGTAGATCAGTTCTGGACTGTGTACAGAAACAGTCCAGAATTAAAGGAACTGCTATTAAAGTTCGCCAAAACTCTCCAAGTGCCTTTGCCAGAAAGACGAATCGGCCTAACCCATATTGAGCACGAGCTTTCAATACTTTCGGCAGAAAAATTGATGGGTTTTTCTTCCAAATTGGTCACCCTGATTGATATGCGAAATCGTCTTGTGGGAAACTGATCTGAAATTAAATGAAATAAATGCTGAAATGGCAAAAATTTACAAGGAGTTTGAAACTTCTTTAGCTTTGAATGACTTTTTGCGAGAGTTAAGCATAGTTTTCGAAATAGTAATGATTCATGGAATGCCTGAAGAGATTTCAATGATTTCAAAATTGCCAGCTCTATATGCAGATTTATTGATTGAAGGGAGAACACTGGAAATTCTCGATGGTGACATAGGATCTGTACCTGGAATATGGCTGGAGTCAGTTTGCCATTCTGTCTGTCAAAAACTTGCCAATTTAAAAGTTTTTGTGGTCAGCATTCTAGGATTACAATCTTCGGGGAAGTCCACGCTTTTGAATGCTTTATTTGGATGCAAATTTGCGACATCTGTTGGGAAATGTACGAAGGGTTTGTACATGCGTCTGATGCTGCTCGAGGAATCTTTTCAGAAACAACTTGGACTGGATGCCATTCTAGTAGTAGACACCGAGGGACTAGGATCTCCGGAATCCATGCTGGATCCAAATTCCGAGTCGAAGGACCGAACAATGGCTACATTTGCGATGACGATCAGTAACTTGACATTAATTAACGTAGCTGGGGAATCGAACAAGGAAATTGTGCAAATCCTACAAATTGTCATCCTGACAATGGCGAGAATGGAAAGAACTGACTTGTCGCCAGATATTCTGTTGGTACAGCAAGTTCCTGAAGGAGGTCAAGAGGCTCTGCTAGCTAAAGGGGTGGACAACTTTTGCAATGCCCTTGAAGAAGCTGTCAAGGTCATTCAGAGTAAAGAAATTGATCTAGGTGTCCGTACCCTGAGAAATTTAAGAACTCTTAAAAACAGACTTCGACAAAGGGAGATTTTGTATCAGCTAAGACCTTTCAAAAGTGGGGCATCTCCACACTCCCCGCCTACTGAAGAATATTGCCGAGATGTAATTGGGCTTAGACACCGAATTATCAAAGAGTATCACAACCAACGTAACAATTTTATCTATTTTTGTACCTGGCATAAACTTTTGAAAAGTTATTGGGAGGCTGTTCAAAAAGAAAATTTTGCTCTGAAGTTTACAAGTATCAAGCAAGTTCAGGAATTCATTGAAGTGAACACTAGAATGACATCTGTAAAAAACGACTTGACCCAGGCGTTTCAGTACCACCGAACATTCTTAAATGAACATATAACCGAAAAATTGAATTTATTAGACACACAGACTGTCACTAATGAATTTGAAGCGGCGATTCAGGATCAAACCAATTCACAAATCGACTTACTTCCCGATGAGTGTCAATCGCCACTTCAAATAACGAGCAGCAACGTGTCTTGCAAATTTTGTATACGCGCTGAATTTTCGAAAAAAACGCTACTTGAATTTGTGCAGCAAACATCCGCAGTGAGTGTGAATGACACTGAAGAAAATCTGAACAGATACATCAATGACTTGAGAAAAAAGACAAAAGCTCATATCCTTAGAAAATTCGAAGCTTTAAAAATCCAACTTGGAAAAGCGTCAGAGTTTGACACAATCCTGCATAAAATTATCCAGGATTCAAAAAAGGCGATGAAAATCCATTCTCAATCAGCAGAAGATGTGTGGAATGAATTGCAAGCAACAGTTCAGAAAAGGTATCCAATAATGTTTGTCAAAGGTCAGGTCATCGATGATATTGTACAGGCGCACAATAATATCCAAGATGTCATCAAATGGAAACACGACTTGACCAACATGTCATTTTCTGCTGATGACCCAAGACGAACTCTTGCCGTGCTGAATGTCAAAAGAAAAATCAGAATTAAGTTTGCCAATACCAATAAGCCAGATTTGAATTTGTCAGCCAATGAACACAACTGGCTCTGTGGAAAATTCTATGAGATTGCTGAAAACATTGTGATGAATCGAAAGCAAGAACGGGCCGGGTATTCGGAAAATCTCGTTGGAGAGCACAGAAAGAAAGTGATGGACATCTTGCACAAATTTGAAGAGCGATTTAAGACCAAATTGAAGAATCAGTTTAAATTTGACGCAATTTTTTACAGTCTTCAATTATTTCTTGAAATGATTCTTCTTCTACAGGATGACTGGAATCGAGAATTCGAACCCTTTTTTATTCTTTTGAAGCAAAAACAAGAATATCTTAAGGTTGGTCGTTGGCTTAATTGGTTTATAATGAGTATTTATAATTTTGAATAATTAATATGTCCTATTGTTTTCAGAAAATCAACATGTACTTGTCTATTCAATCGCCGACACAAATCGTCAGCTTTGGGACCTCCATCGCTAAAAAGCTTCTGGAAGCAGCATCGGCAGTTAGTATGAGCTCTTTCGATGTCACTAAATACTTCAACAAATGGGCAAGAAAAGCAGAAGGGATCCGTCTCAGATATTTAATTTCTTTGGCGGAAGATTTAAAAAGTGGTAACGAGTCCGTGGTTTTGGGACATTTCGATGATCCCCAAATAGTTCTTTCCGAATGGTACATGCAGGTCATTGAGCTCTCTATTCAAAATATTGTCATTCCGATGGTGAAAGACGCATTTTTGAAGGAAAGTACCGAAATCGGGAACCAAATTGGCAGCACAAAATCAGTCCAAGAATTGGTTACCTTTGTCAATTGGTATTTAAAGAAAGTTGGCGAAAATCTGTCCCTCGAAAGTATCTCTGAAGAAATGCATGAAAAGTTAAAAAATGAAATTCAGAAACAATTGACAAAACTTGCCAAAAGTTATAGCGAAGAGATCATATCGGGCGAAAATCTTCCGTTGAATTACGATGACTTCTGGGATAATTTGGGCTGCACTGCTACTTGTCCAGGATGTGCAGCTGTCTGCTGGGGATCCAAAAATCATGAAAATGGATTGGCTAATTATAAACGCCATTTTACATGCCATCAGCCTAAAGGACTTTCCGGAGTTATCAACGAAGATTCTGGCGAACTGGAGCCAAAGAACTGTTGTCAAACTGACATTGACGAATTACAAATCTCGGCATCGACAGAAAAGGAAGGTGACGATATTCAATGGCTGAATGAAAGCCATCCCATCGAAGAATACAATCAATTGATGCTCTGGTTTTTCTTGAAGTTAAAAGGCAAATTGACAGAAAAGTTTGACGCCAAGTTTCCAGAAAACGACATCGAAGATAAGACAGATCTTGCCAATCTGGAAAAGGAACTCGACAACATTCTAAATCTTATTCGACATAAAAGTGAACTTTAACTGCCATGCGTAACAACTGCATCAAATCCGGTTTTAAGAAAAATGTTTACTAATTAAAATATTAATCATAATATTAGTTTACTATATTTATTGTGTTATCATTGTGATTGTACTGCCATAATGTTATTCTGATGCATATCTTACAAATAAAACATCTCTGCAATATGGAGAAAAATGAAACATTTCGCGTGCAAACATGAAAATTTTATGCCAATTAGATGAAACTTAATATATGTATTACCATGCTAAGGAAACTATTCCAATCATTATTTAATCCAATTAGTCGGCCTGTCAGTTTTTTGTCATATTTAATTAAATTCACTCATGAGCTGTCAAGAAAGAAGAAACCATCACACCTTATTAAAAACTGACAAGCCGACTAATTGGATTAAGTAATGATTGGAATACTAGTTTCATGATCATATTTCATGATCCATACTCCTTTTCACACAATTTATTTGCATTGCAATGGTATTTTGCACACATAATAGACTGTTCAATATCATAATATTAATATTTTTGAGGATAGATTTATTTCATTAACATTGATGACAAATATGAAATAAAAACTTCTGTGAATATTAATAATGTGACTACTAAACTGACATTTTAATGCTAGGACAGCGTGATTTTGTGGATTTTTTTGTGATAATTAAGACAAAAAACTTCAAAAAAGTATTGTCGATTGAGGATGAGGGAGAGGGGCTGGGGCTTAGTGAATTAATATTTTATGTTACTAGGTCTAGCCAACTGGGCTAGAAAAGTGCTGAAATATGTCAATCTCCAGGCATGTGTACTAATACTGAGTTGATTCCAGAGACCTTCCGTCCATTCCACTAGCGGGTTATATAGACGATGCCAGAATGTAGCCCATTTTTTCAGTTTATTTATCACTATTTGAAATACATTCAAGAAGTGGATAGAAAGCGAAGAAAGTATTTTATCCCAAAACAGTTCGACACAAAATGACACCCCAGAATTAAATATCTACACAAAATGAATAGCATGCGAATTTTCATTTGTAAATTGATGCCTATTGCCCGACTGTCTTCATACTCCATTTTTGAATTGAAGTGCTTATATGGCAGAAGTCCACCATACTCCACTTGTTCCTTCCAAATAGCTAAAAGTCCTTCCTCCCGCATCCATTGAAAATACGCTAGGAAATTGTGACGGTAGCAGCCACGAAATATATAATAAATTGGGATTGTCTCTGCAATATCCTTGGTCGTCATGCAATATCCTACAGCGGATGATGATTCTTTTGCTATTTTTGGAACGACATATTGCCCATACAGTTTAGTGGCCAAGTAAAATACTTTCCTGGAATAGTTAGTCACCAATTTCAAACGAATTTTTTCAATGTTACGAGCAGTTGGCTTTTCTATTTGCCAGTCATAAATATAAACACTTGAATTCATTCTTTCCAAAACTTTATATTTAACGAATAATTCAGTTCGATTCTCATCCAGATTGATTCGTTTGTTTTCATCGACAGTAGCTTGTAATTATTTTCGACGAGTTCCTTGAAGTCCTGAAATATTGTCCTGTCTGGGGGTGCGATGATTTCGCTAGTTATCCAGGTGGCATAGAGAGTAGTGATTGCGAATCCCGTGGTTATTACTACCAAGAATAGACTCCTTTTTCCGCTATAAGGGACTGACTGGTCTAAAAGAACAGCCACCAAGGACATCAAAATCCAGCCTAGTTTTCTCCCAAAGGAATTCGCCGACCCGGAAACTAAAACTAAAAATGAAAGTGGAAAAATAGAGAAGATGAGGAGCCAGCAATGATCATCGAATGTATTCTGAATCAACACCGACAGGGGAACGTCGTGGAAATTCGGGGATGCCTCGCAGTAGAAAGGAATCTTCTCTTCAAAGTATTCAATGAATTTTGTTTCAAACTGCTCGTAGGAGTAGAGGCCCACATAAATATTCAACATGAAAATCTCTCCACAAAGTTCTTTCTGCTCTAAAATGCTTTGATATCTTGCATAAACTGCAGTAAAATTTAATACATCCGATATTCCCTCGACAGCTCTGTATGCTGGGTCACAAATCTTCCGACCTCTTTTCGCAGCTGAATATACAGATTCTTTGCACCTTGGCCAACGTCCGGCGTGGTAGACAGGGAAATGCATATCAATCCCTCCAATGTAGATTCCATGCAGATGTCCATTCAAAGAGTACCAAACCCTTTTCCAGTCATCGTCCCCGATTTCTGTATCTGCAACGAATCTTTTTTGTTTGTAGAGATTTCCAGTCATCACTGAATGATGAGTCGAGTTATCGATGATCAATACAAAAAGCGGACTGGACAATTCCCGCCTGATATAATTTTCCCATTTTTGATTGTAAGTTTTAATTTTCCTCCTATCGTAGACAATAATGAATGTAGAAGATCGACGATTGATTTCTTCCCCAAAAATAACAGACAGATAGAAAAAGGAATCGTCGGGTTTCATTAATATATTTACGCTGCACAAATTGTTGGACAAACCTCGTGAGTTGTCCTCATCTTGGCCGAAGAGTTGTCTGTTGTAGTTAGATGAAGCCACCGTCCATGGCTGGGAATTTTGATTTGACAACAAAAACCTCGTTTCCCAGACAGAATTAGGAAATGTGATTAAATTGAAATCACAGTTTCTATAGAGTGACAAAATTCGGAATCCGTTGGTGGTCTTAAGAAACGACAAAACCAAAACTAAAGAAAACAAATTGTACACTATTTTAAAATTCATTTTACTGAACTTTCGAACTCTGATGAAATGTATAAGTCAACGTAATGGTGGCGTTATTGTGGTCATTTACAGTACAGACAACATATTTCCGGGAAATGACATCAAATTTCCGGGAAATGACATCAAATTTCCGGGAAATGACATCAAATTTCCGGGAAATGACATAATATTTCAGGGAAATGATATATTTCCGGGGAATGATATCAAATTTCCGGGAAATGACATAATATTTCAGGGAAATGATATATTTCCGGGGAATGATATCCTATTTCCGGGGAATGATATCAAATTTCCGGGAAATGACATCAAATTTCCGGGAAATGATATCATATTTCCGAGGAATGACATCAAATTTCCGGGAAATGAATCATATTTCCGGGAAATGACATAATATTTCAGGGAAATGATATCATATGTCCACTGCTCGGTTGATTGATTGATTCAGCATTATTTCAGTGACAACAGGCCATCCAATTACACGAATTGAAATCAGTAATAATTACGTACAACTACCACCACTTTTCACACACCTCCTACCTAACACTAACAAATAGCAGAATTAACTTGGTAGTACAAAAGCATATTATTCCTATCAGATTCCAAATGTTGCTTCAGTTGGTCAACCATCTTAGGTAGGGTCAGATCAACTTAAACCCATTTCCTTGGCAGCTTATGCCAGGCCATAGCCGCAGCGTGCCTTACAGAATTAACACGTGATACATTCGTACATTTTGTACTCTAGGAAATGTAGCCATACAAGGTTTCAAGCCTCATTTCATAGCAGAATAGACAGATTTTTTACACCTTGGTCAACGTGCGGTGTAGTCGACTGGAAAATATATGAAACCCTCCAATTCGGATTACATGCAGATGTTTATTCAAAGAGTACCAAACTCCCTCACAATCTCAGTCCCCGAATTCTGTATCGGCAACGAATCTTGTTGGTTTGTAAAGTTGTCCCGTCAGGACTGAATGTAATGATGGGTCGAGTTATTGATGACCAATACAAAACACGGACTGGCCAACTCATACCTGAGATTGTATTGCCACGATTGAGGATGGGTTTTAATTTTCCTCCTTTCGCAGATAACTATGAATATATAGAAGTCAGACGATTGATTTATTTCCCAAAATATTGAGTTAGCAAATAGTCATAGTAATCTGGGATATTTGGCTCCATAAGAGTATTGACACTAACATGAATTGTAATATTTTATAAAACGGGACGCTGTCCGGAAAACGGGACGCCGGGACAGGTCCCCAAAAACGGGACGATCCCGTTTAAAACGGGACGGATGGTCAGCCTATTTTAGTTCCATCCTAGAAAGTTGTGATTTAGATCATTCGAAAGCTGACAGCCTCCTTAATATTTCTATATAGGCCAATAATGGCAGGTAGAGATAAAAGGTCAAAAGTAATCAGTACATTTTTTTAAATCTGAGCCCAAAAACAATGTCGTGCCAATTTCTAACAAACGGAATCGAACTCCAATAACTTATTTACTACTCCTAGCACCGTTTACTATCTTCCTCATACCCGTGTTAATTGTCACGGTTTATAATTTTATTTGGTTCTAGGAGAACTCATCAACAGCACATTCGTAAACATGATATATGGCGTAATCGTAAACTACATTGAATGATTCGTAAACTCTGATTTGCATTATCGTAAATTACAATGAAGGTGTCGTAAACTCCCACAGACGGGGTGTTACAAAATGCGTACAGTTGCAACCGTGCAACTGTACAACCACTAAGGGTTGGGTAACAGGATACATGTATATTTTTTATTAAGTTAGGTTTTAAAAGAGGCAAAACTGTGACCCCAACCCTTAATGGTTGCACAATTGCACGTTTTCAACTGTATGCATTTTGTAACACCCCCCACAGACATTGTAGTCAACTGCTAGTGGACTTATCCTAAACTGTTTAATATCATCATGTACTGGCACTGGGATGTCTATGTTTTTGGCACCTATAACGCAAATGTTTACGAAACTGAATACTGATATTGGAATTTTACGATTATGCCATTTTTGTTTACGAAAAAGCAATGTCATGTTTACGAATGTGCTGTTGATGAGTTCTCCGTATACCGTTAAGCTACCGAGTGAAACCGATTGCGTAGTACCTAAATAAAAGGACTAAACTTGACAATTGCGACATGTGTGTACTTTGGGCACTTCACTATTTTCACTTCTTCAGTTTCTTCGCTGACTGTCATTTCGAGCTCTCGTTTTAGAGCACGAATAATTGTTCATTGTTCATGTTTATTAAAGTGCCATTTAATCAGTTACATACAGGTTAGTGAATGCCTCCGTTTTCCACAAGTTAGCACCGAAGACAAGTTATAGGATATAATTGCCAATAATTATCTTACTCCCGATACAAGCCGAGTTGTTGCCGATTTTGATTCGATTAGTCAGTTACGTATATACAACTATACAGATAATCGCCTAAAAGATTATTTACACTTT
This sequence comes from Tomocerus maximus, assembly GCA_019776445.1. Lineage (NCBI taxonomy): Eukaryota > Metazoa > Arthropoda > Collembola > Entomobryomorpha > Tomoceridae > Tomocerus > Tomocerus maximus. The sequence goes on along the minus strand of JABASH010005222.1, from coordinate 1,713 downwards.
GTTATGTTTACATAATATTAATAAACTATATAGGGTAACTGTTGACTGTGTATAAGAAAGGTGAAACGACAATGAATTTCTTGTCAGTTAGTATCTGAATTAATCAACCTTATTTTTAGAAAAATTTGAATTGCCTGGGGTTTACAGGCTAGTTTTATAGTTTAAGTTTACAGTTAAATATTTTTAAGATTATTCTAATTCAAAGGCTTATTGAAAGCTTCGTACAATATTATACAGTATTAATATTTATTTATATTATTATGATGGCGTTGTTGTTGGATGTGTCGTAGTGATATGAAATGGTTATGGTGCAGGAGCAAAATTCCCAGGTATAAAATTAAAGGTTCAAGATGCCCTTTAAACTTGCGGAAGCAGCTATTCCAGCTTTTAACAAGAAATAAGTTTCACTCGGATCCATAAAATTTCAGATTGTTCATGGAAGTCTTCCCTTCACTATAATAACTATCTTCTGTGTGTAAGCTCTGGCTTCTGTACGACTTCACAGGACAGATTCCTTTGTCGAAATGATCCCATTCTGTAGATTCCTTATGTCTTTGTTCTATTATGCCTGCTATGCATGAATACGAAATAGAGTAGAGAAATTTCAGATACACAAATATGTAAATTATAAATCAATCGAGGTTAAAGTGTTAAAGTCGAAGTTGCTGTCGAAATCTCAGGTAAGATAAATTATAGGTGATTGGCTTTTTCCTTCTGCTACATATATATGCGAATTTTTACACGCAAAAAACATGCCAATGGAAACAATGCCCGAAAATGATAAAATAATTAAATTTCCTATATAATGCTGAATTATTGTTAGTGTAATGGGTCCTAGCCGACAGAAATATAATTGACCTTGACCCCTGGTACAGGTTTATCGGTTGTGCCAGATTAAAAACCCATATATACAATGCATAGACATCCAGAAGATATTCTACATGTCTTTGTTAATAAATTATATCTAATCATTAGACGGGCATAAAATTGATTTCTTTTTCCAATCAAAGACATCTTTTGATGTAAGATGTCATGTGCTGTATTTTGCCATATTTTTCCTTTCCAAGCAATTTTTAAAAGAAGATGTGGTAACAGCAATTCCAGTGTGGTATAAATATTTTCCGTGACATTGCTTTCTTGTCCTGCTTAAATTAAACAAAAAACTCTTCCTCCGTTTTGTGGTAAGTCTTTCTTGATTGTAATGGTTTTACGGACAATTTATTCCGCCTGTAATCAAGTGATTGTGTTGGAACCCATGTCGATGCCAAATCATGAATGTCAACTCCTTTACTTTTACTGTGCCTACAAAGTAAACTACAGTTTTAAAGCTACTGAAGCCAACCGGCCAATTCAGGTCATGTATAACATAAATAGTAACACATTCCCAGTCCCACCCCAGTCAGTTGTTTGATGTATCCTATGTACTAATTTAGGTTTTATCTTCTCATACTGTCTTCATCTTCTACTAGCAGATTCAGATTAGTTTATTTAAAGTGCCGATTAATATCAGTACAGCCTTGAACAGTATGCGGCAGGCCTTCTCACAACCCTTCGCGCGGTCGGCGATGTTTACTCAGAGAACACACATCCTTGAATTAATGTCTCAGTTTTGTTGGTTTCTTTCAGCTGTTGTTTGTCGAAAAGATGTTTCGAATAAATTCAAATAGTTTCGAATAAATTCGAATAGTTTCGAATAAATTCAAATAGTTTCGA
>JABASH010005221.1:0-12478 GCA_019776445.1 Tomocerus maximus | reverse complement strand
AGATGACTAAATAATCTTGGCCTAATTTTCTTTTTCAAGCATTTATCTTGCCCTTATCTTCATGTACTTGCATAGATACTTGTTCATTACTACGGATTGTACATTGGTGCATTCATTTACAATACGATTTAGTACGGATTGGAATTGAAAATTGGTTTGTTTTAACATATGGAATTCAATGCCCAAAAGAATCTTAACATATGGTACAAAAAACTTAATTTTGCATAAATGCATATAATATTGTCTTGGATGCTCAAACTATGTAGATTCTATTCTACCCATTGAATGCTAGCAGAAATTGGTTGTGCATTTATCAATTACGAGTTTGATACAGAAAGACTCGTTTTAAAACAAACAGTTTCATTACAAACAATAACACTATTATTTAAAAGAAATTGCAGAATATTTCAAATTGCACCCTACAAATGAACTACTGAGACACACACGTCAAAAGAACCAGACGGAGTTGTATGAAACTGGTTTACAATCTTAATCTATTAAACGACCACTACACTAACTACTGTACTCAAATCTAAACCATTTAAATACTAGCTTTGCAGATGTTACGATGTGTAAAGAAGTTGTAGATTTGTGAAAATGCTGTGGTGGTCGACCTGATGATGGCTGAATCAATACTAATCAAAGACACTCTCGAAGAGAAATTTCATCTTTAAAGGTTAATGCGTTACATATTGATTCAAGTCAGAGAAACGCCAAGATACTTATAAGGTTCAGCAAAACAATATGTAATCTTCACAACCTTTAATGTTACCTACATGCCTTACTGACTCAAATTCTATTGCATGAAGCATTAATTTTGATATCATGTCGAGTAAAGTAACACCAATAACAATTGAAACATTTTACGGTACCGTTACTCATCCTTAGCACAGAGCCTGGTTTTCTTCCATTGCCAGTGTTTAATTAGGTTTCTATATATATTACACAAACCCCTATATGTACAGAATAAAAACGTGCAGAGCAATCATCAAGAGTTCCTATAAACAAATAATAGTTTTTAGAACTTATTTTTCAAAATCTCAGTTGTTAAAGAATATATTTTCGAATACATACTCTTGAAATTGTGTGATTTCTAAAGTTACCTATTTAAAGTTAGACCATCGCAACCCGGTAAAATGGCACAGCTTGATACAAACCATCGGATAATTTTAGTTCTTATTGCAGTATTTCTACTAACGTCTCAAGTTACCACGGATGGAGATGGTAGAGTTTTCGCCATCATTTAATTCATATACTAACTTATTACTATTACATATTCTTTTGCCCAAGATCTATAAAGCACAATTACATTCGTTTTAATCAGATATTTGGAGTTTGGACATTTTTGAGTCATCTTCAGAGAGCAACGAGACTTGATGTAGACGAAGAACCAAGAATTCGTTACTATTTATATTCAAATCCAAGGTAAGGTTGAAGTAATACGCTACCATAAGTTATGATGACTCCTATATATTACTTCAATGGTAGGAATATGTAGATATTTCTGTTTTGAACGGTTTAATTTTTCAGGAATCTAACTCAGAATCAAGAACTGATAATCAATGAAATTCAGGATTCAACTTTTAATGAAAATGTGCAGACGAAAATTCTCATCCATGGCTTCCTTGCTAGCTGCAAGAAACAAATTTTCCCCCAAGAAATCATCAAAGGTAATGCAACACTCCTCAAGTAGATTGTAGACCGGTGATTTCATCAATGACTATTTGGTTCCGATGATAAAACATAGAAACAAATTGACAACGGTCATAATCACTAATAATCCTATATCTATCATATCCATGAAAATATTGCTGATGTGTACAAGTAGTTGATTTATATTTGTTACAGCTTATTTGAGGAGGAGCAGTGATGAAAATGTGATCTGCGTTGACTGGTCTTCATTAGCCAATCCACCTGTAAAAATTCCTCTGATTAAGCCGTTCTTCTATTCTGAGTCGGTGGCCAGCACTATTTATGTAGGCGAAAAAGTATCAGAGTTTGTAGCTCACCTATCAGAAAAGAAATTAATTGGAAATATGAGTGAAGTGCATGTAATTGGGTTGAGTTTAGGAGCCCACATTGCCGGTATAGCTGGATTTAATCTGAAAGACCAACACAAGCTAAAATTAGGACGAATTACCGGTAAGGATAACACAATAATTAATGGAATGCTGTATCAACTTCCCTGTACCTTTACATCTTTACTATCTGCAATGTTCATCCTCATCGATTGACCCATTTTTATAACACTATATGCAGCCATATGCAGCTAATCCATATTTACTAAAATATGCTCTTTTTAATTGAAAAAGGATTGGATCCTGCAGGGATTTTCTTCAAAGGGGGAAATAAGCCACTTAGCCATAAATTGGATCCTACAGACGCAGACTTTGTTGATATTATACACTCAAATATGGGACGGCTGGGCACTTCGAATAAAATAGGACACGTTGATTTTTATCCTGTAAAAAGTTTTCATTAACAATTTAATTTAAGATTAAAAATTAGCATTTCTTGAAAGATTCTTGCTCTGATTATGACAGAACGGAGGAAAGATTCAACCCCGTTGCTATCAAGAGGATGACTTCATTGGCAATCTTCGGGAACAAGTTTCAGGTAGCTATTACTAATCTAATCTTGATGATTGAATAATAATAATATTTTTGTTTACAATTCAAAGGACAATGCAGTCATATGATTAGCGCTACATATTTTAAAGAATCCATTTCAAGAGGAATAAAAGCATGCAAAGCAGATAGTTGGGAAGATTTTCTGATTGCGGACAGACGTGGTGGTCCTTGCGAAACAGCTGTGGCTTTCGGCGAAAATTGTCCTCTAAGGTTTATGCTAAACAGTTATTTTTGATGATTAATACTATTCTTGACATGGTGTACACTAGATATGGTAACATCTGTCCCTTGATTTCAGCATTCGTGGAAAATACTACTTACATATCTAATGGAGAAGTCCTTAGCATTTAAATGACAAAACTTCACACGTTCTGCGACTAGTTTTCTGGCAATGAGACGTGCTCATATAAATGTCTATTATTGCGTATCTGCTGATTAAATGTCAAATTGATTTACAGTTCTTTGTTGACTTCTTGATAGAAATTCAATGTGAGTGTGTTTGTCTGACATACGTGGCCATATCGTTATTTTTGTTGTGCTACGGTGGTTTTCATTACTGTACTGAAGGTTGAATAAAGTGAATAAAATATTGTGAATGTCCCTTGATGTTGCTAATTTGAGCTGCGGTTACATAAGCGGTGAATAAAATCCAATTTAATGAGTTTACTGCATAAAAATTGCAGTTTGTAGTAAAACTTTTACAGAATCCACAATTTCACACTTATCCAAATAGTAGATTCAATTTTTGCAAATGTAGAAGTTGCAAATTCTCATTTCTGTGATAAAACATGATAGACATGTATATTTTCAATTGATTGCATTGATTGGTAAGTAATGAAAATTAATTTACAATATATTTTTGCTTACATGTGTAAAAATGAATTCATCTTCAGTTCATGATATGATAAACGATATAAATGACATAAAAATGTGAACATTAACATTGAAAGGGACAAGACCTTTGTAAAGAATGTGAATATAATTAGAACCTTGCACCACACAATACAAGTTGGCAGAGATTTGTTTCGAGCCAAAACGAAATGGAGTCCCTATCATTATCATTGTTTCAGGTCATTTTATTTTGGTTCGCGAGATTGTCATGCAGTGAAGGCAAACAGGAAGCTTAAAATGAAGAAGACTCGTGAGTATGATCCTCGATATTCGTCAGTCCTAACCATACACATCTTCACAGCAAAAAAACAGTTAGCATAAATAAGGCATTTGAAATTATTGGAGATTTTTAGCAGGTACGTGATACGTGTGTGCAATGGATCTACTCAGATTTGGGTGGTGTTCCTAGCAAAACGAGCAGAATTGCATATAATTATTAAAATGGTATGCAAATGTTCTAAAGTATCTCTGTCTGTCTACATGTATGCAAATGTTATTTAGCAAAAAGTAAAATCTGACACAATGCACTAAGCATTAAGAATCCGACATAATAAACAACTTAATTCAACATAAACAAAGCTTAATATTCGTCCATAACCATAGACTAAATTTTTTACTGGTGTTACGTTTCGAGATAATAATCCACACTTTGTATCCTCGATGTGATGTCTAATCTACATAATACATGTGATCGGTAACAAATGAGAACTACTGACACGTACATAATATAATAGACGAGACGGACTTACATTGATTAAAATGTTGGATGCAAAACGACCTTGTGAGGGAACCTGTTGTTTGTCCTGTCTAGATTTGTTTCTACATGTAATATTGTGGAATACACATTAAACGTGTAAAATGATTCTTGGTTTCATAGATACTTCGTTTACTCATGATTATGCGCTTAAAATACTAATAAATATTGATATATCATCATTTTGGTGTGCGAAACAACTGTAGCTTCAGCTTCTTTTTTGAAAAAAACTAACATCTTAACTCACGTTTCTGGATGTTTTGTCTATTATAAATCTAAGTCTACTATTAACACAAGACATCAGTATTATATGTGTACATGCAAAAATAGTGTTTTTGTACCTAGGATATGTTTTAAGCTGTGAACATAGAAAATACAAACTGCCAATTAGCTAATGACTAAAATTAGTTTTGAATGATAACCATTTCCATATAGTACAATGTATAATGTGGGCAAATTAGCCATCAGCAACATGTCACGTCATGACTTAATGGAAAACAAAACACTTGTATCGTCGTAAATTATACCCATACTTATTATAATTAGCATTTATCCTATATCTCAGCCTACACAATACATGATTAACGAGAATTTTTCGCAGATAATCATTCGGTATGGTCAAGAAAAAAAGCAATTACCATGAATAAACTGTAGCTAATAATATGAACATTAGTACACGTACATAGAAAAGGCATGCTTTAAGGATGGTCTTGTACTATCTTCCGGAAAATTTACAAATCTACATAAACTGGCTGTTAACAGTGATCTGAGCCAGTGTCACTGCTCAAATTGCTGTACGTAGTGTAGATGTACAGTAGTTTTGTATCTCTTCCAAAATTTGTGTTTTAGATTTTTAGAAACTATACAACAATTACTACCCCAGATTTATTTTGCTTTAGAATTCATTTAAAATTGAAAATGGGTCCTAGGAAGCAAAATATAGCTATTTTATTAGTTGTTCTAGCTGTAAGTTTCCCTGTATGTTTCTCCGTAGCTCTTAGACAATCAAGAGAGGGTCTGAAAAATGTAGAATCAGAATCCTCGCATTCCAATAGAAATAATGCCCGAAGAACAAGACTCAGCAGCCAACCTGAAGACTACAAACAACTCGGTTTGGAAATTCATAATTCATTTCGTCAACAGTGTCAATCTCCTCTGGTGAAACTCAATGAAACGGTACGTTTTATTCTTGCAAACATTTCTAGATTATTTTATGAGAGTTCATGTACGATTTTCCACAGAACAATTGTGACTAATTAAGTTACTGGTAAAATATAGCTGAATGCAGAAGCATACAAGTGGGCGAAGTTCCAACTGGATCTAAAACAGAAAAAAATCGTGCCCCTTTCAACTAGACCAGACTACAATGTTCTTTTCTTTACCCAAAACCAAATATTGGAAGGGAAAGTCGCAGTCCAACAGGCAATAGAAGGATGGCATTCCGACAAGAAATCTTACAATTGGAACAGCCCTAAAGCAACGGGTTATTCCGAAATAATCTGGAAGTCCACAACTGATATTGGAGTTGGCTTTGCCACAAGAGAAGGAAAAACTGTGGTGGCTGTAACATATTGGCCTCCTGGAAACATTTATCTTCTCGGCCCTGGAGACAAAGGAATGTACTTTAAAGAAAATGTTCCAAAGCAGTGCTAAAATACATTTAGTACCCTTCTCTTTCTGTCTACAGTAATGATGTGTAATGCGAACATTGCCGTTGTCATTAAAAATGTGATTTTCTTTATTTGTATTATTTTTTGGTGTTTCCTATGTTGGTATTTGTTAAAAGATAAGATAATGAAAGTCTGTGGTTATATTTTAAGTACAGCAGGTCAGTAAATATTTTCTTGTGAGAAAAATCTGGTTAAATCTCGTGGTACAACTGTAGATTAGGTTTTGTATGTGACTCAATTGAAAGATATGATAATGATTTTGCTTTTCACATCCGAAATTCAACCTTGACCCATCAGCCAACAATAAAGATTAAAGAAACGCAATTATTGTTCAATCTGTGGCTAACTGTATTAAGTAGACCTTAGTGCCAGTGCATTTACAAACTTTATCTTTATATCACACGATTCTAGAATCTCTGTATGAAAGTATTCTCTATGTAAACATAAAATGTAGTGCAATATACTGATGGTTTGCATTTGATGATTTAGTATTTGCCCTTCTGTGTTCTCAGTTGGTCATTGAATTCTAATCAGCAACTATCATATAATTTTCCATTGATTATAAATAATTACGCATATTTACTTACATAGATCAATGCAAAATAAGCAACACCACTACTTGTCTGTAGCATATCCGAGTTATTATTACGCAAGACACTATGGCAAAAGTTGTGCACATATGATTTTAAAATTTGGATGGTAAGTAGTTGGATGCTAATTAACTCTAAGTAATTTCCATGTGTATTACAACATGAGATATAAATAGGCCTAGGTAACTCGTTGTTGTTGTTCATGGTGGGAGTATGGTAATAAAAGGTGCAGGTAAGTAGGTTCGTAAGTATTCATGTATGGAAACTGCTTTTGTTCATCACTGACATCACTCTCGATTTCAATTAGTTCTCTTCTCATCAGCTGGATTGACTTTGACTTACGTAGTTTTGTTTGGCACGGCTTGATTTTCCTTAGCATACTAGTATATTGTTAGATTTATATATTTAGTCCTTCGTATACTCATGTACAGAGCATCAACTGCGCAACAAAGCGAAAATCATTGGTAGTAATGTGTAATGAATTCATTCACTTACGAGTATTTACATAAAAAGTTCACGAGAAGAAAGAATTCGTTACAATGCAATGGGTTTTATTGTGTGCAGACTCTTGGGTTTCATTAGACAGATAAGAAAATGCTCTCCTCCTGTATTATCTGCTTTAACTCACATAATATTACGTATTTGATAGTAACATGGTAAGCTATGTAGTAGTTTAGATACATATAGCTTTTGGGTGATAGCTTTAGTGATGCGTTAACATTGAATTGGACATTGGACACGATCAACTGAAGAACAAAAGTAAAGCGAGCTTCTTCTTTCATTTGCTTTGGTTTCCACAACTTTCTGTATGGTTAACTTTGCTTTGTTTTGCTACATAAATAAAATATGCCATCCTTTGTAAGTAGGTTGAGGCCTGACAATGGGAGACTTTGGTTTGGTCATTACTTTAGTATACCATTTTCTACAGGTTGGAGTATTATGTACTCCTTGCCATGTTTCTCGATCTCATTGTTACTGCACTAGTAAAAAGTAAATATGAAGGTACAAATGTCTACGTGTGTAATTTTTTATTGTGTTATGTGATGTTATGTAAATCCTTAGTTTGATATACACCAATGGATATTATACAAATGACTCCACGAGTTTCATTATCAATTTTCGAGGTCCGTCATTGCAAATATAGAGATACCATTTGACCGTTCGCATCTTCAGTTTCAGACTCTCTGCCAAGTTGTCTACAAGGAAAAGGAACCCGTGAGCATCAAAATCAAACCATCTTTTCGATTTACCTTACAAATAGTTAAGTGGGTTATTTCTATTTTTTTCCACTAGGGTGTGGGCATCAATAAGGAAAAGACATGACAGAATTGATAGTTTGATCAACTACACAAATTAATACCTACTTTTTTGTTACCAATCCTTCTAGGAGTGAAGCGAGAGTGAATGATGAAAAACAAGGGCGTCATTTTCCTCTTCGTTGCTTGTGGATATATTTTTTCTGTGAATTATGTAACTGCATTGTCTCTGCCTACGGATTGCCCACCTGTCCGAATTCCTGATGTAAGTTCTTCCATTTTATCTCTTTTTTCATGATTTAAACTCGGATGACTCTACATGCAACTTGAGTACTTTGTAGGGATTAGATGTACTTTGTGAGATGACGGACACGGGAGATGAAACTAGAGAATGCCCTGCTAGTCCAATGAATTATAATGGAACATTCCCCAAAGGAACCATTCTCAGATACACTTGCAGGAGTAAATTGACTGATGCTAATGCAAGAGAATTGGAACATTGGAGTCTGAAAAATTTCATACTGTGCAAATGCCAGGGAAAATGGAAGGGTCTCAAAGAATTCAAAGAATTTGCCGCTGACTGTGACAAAGATATCAAGGAGTCTAGTAGTACAAATGGTAAAACTATATTTTAAAATTATGAAGAAAATTTATCACTCGAAGTTTTTACTTTCGGCCAAATTATTCTACATAACCCTAGCTTAATTTATTCATTAAATATACTTCTGGGAATTGCCAAAAATTTAGATACTCAAACTGATAAAGGTCACTTACTGCAGCAGGCTTTAGAAATTAATTCCACAACAACATATTTATCGACTATCTGATATGATATGTGAATACTTTTTTTAGTTCGTCCTGCAAAAATTCGCAAAGTTGTCAAAGTGGTGTTGGTACAACCAAATCGTCAAAATGTTACCGAGGTTTTGCCAGAAGATTCTACTGTGACGGAAAATGACAAAAATCCAATTATTACGGTATCATCTTTATCTGCACCAGGTAATAAATGAGTGCTACTACTTAGCACGCTGTCCATGGTGTCCACAATGTAATTTTCCGATTAGAAACTAAAACGAAAATTTTATTTGCATAATTTAGAATATCAACGAGTTGCATTGGGCTACCATAACCTTTACAGAAGGATGCACCGTTCGCCAACAGTGAAACTGAATGACACTGTAGAATTTTAAAATTAAAACAATAGAGTGCACTAATTATAATTTTTGATTTTGCCGCATGATAATGATGATTGTATTGATTGGTACAGCTGATGAAAATTGCTCAAGACTGGTCTGATCATGAAGTAACTCAAGATAAACTGGAAGATATACCCGGAAAACGTACAAATGTAGATAATATCTTTGAAATCATCGGAGAAAAGAACATGAGCAAAGAGGCAGCCGTTAAATTAGCAATGGAGAATTGGTACCAATCCATTGCCGAGTACGATTGGAATAAACCTAGAGCTTCTGCGTTTTCCCAAATAGTTTGGAAGTCAACGACTGATATTGGTGTTGGTGTTTCTACTGTTGGTGACAAAACGATCGTAGTTTGCACATACTGGCCACCAGGGAACGTTTATCTTCTTAGTGAGAATGACAGCAATGACAGATCGTACTATTTCAAACAAAATGTCTTGCCATTTGCAACTGGAATGGTTTTCCTAACAAGATCCGGCCCGACCCTTGCTCTTAGAAGTAAATAACTTAAAATAAATAAAAAAATGCAAGAGAGCAAGGAAAGTTACAATTGGCAGATTGATTGTAAAGATCGATACCATTTTGGGTAAATGGCTTTTTCAAATTACTGTCTGTATGTTGGAAGAATGAAGGAGCACATTATATTCATTTTTGTACTGTAAATATATACCACTTTACACAGTTTGATACAAGTCTAGATAGAAAATTAAAAAGTCATTACTGTACATAAAAATTTATTGCATAATTGCACAATGTGTACAACCTTATATGTAAAACAAGCACTACATTTCCGATCTTGATCAGTTTAATTATGCATTTGTACTGATTCGCACAGATTTGCATACAATTGCATTATTCTTTTGTTGATCACATAATTAGCATTAAGTATTTGTATGAGTCAAGGTCATAAATTCCTTACGTTTCCTTAGCTTAACTGTAATGACTAGTTACTCTTTAAATACACATGGAAGCTATTTTACAGACATAAATACTCATTTTTAAATACATTCATCATAATTATATTGATAAAAATTTATCCTTTTGCTAGTAAACTCGTAACGTAATTATATACTACTGAAGTGGGATTTCGAATTGGTGGATTTTTATTAAAATTAACACTTACTCTATCTAAATTACTCTTACTTACTCTTGTCTGCCTTAATAGATATCATTAAGGAAGAAAAATAGAATGTCATGAGTTATTTGACAAATAGTGAGAATAACTCACTACACTTGACTTTATTTTAAAACTGGCATTCATTTTTATTCACAGGTAAGTACTATATTATAGTACAGGTACCTTTTTCATTTCTAATGAAAACAAGATTCTTTACCAGCAATGCATAACGTTTGTACACAATGGATACACCTATTATACTAGTATAAGTCAACGAGTGCATTCTATGTAATTTTTATAGATAAAAATAAGACTGATATTATAGCAATCAGACAAGCGTAACTTTTATTGCTATCATCGCTAATTACATTTGCGTTGTGCTGAATGCAAAAAAGTGTTGTGAGTATTTATGAGCAATGCAATGGGAAAACTTATTATGTTACATTCTTCTCTTATCTAAGAATAGACCGGGTTTATCTACTTGCAAATCAAAAAAATAATCCTCTTCTCAAAGTACCTCACACGGCAGTAGTCTTAAATATCGCTATGCTTTTGTACACACACAAACAGTACGTGAACATTAAAATGTCACAATGATGAATGCATACAGACTTATAGATACATTATAGAATAGTATTACATTATAGTGTGATGTGGTATTTAGGTAAAGATACAATTTTAAAGGACACATTCTACCATCATTATGCAAATACGTCCATTATAACTTCAACTCATGCCCAAAATATTTCTTCAATTATATTAAGATCAGGAAATTAGTGACACTCCTCGTCTGTAAAATATTAATGTGGCAGTTGCAGATATAGAAACAACAATGGAACATAAAATTGCCCTTCTGCTTTCAGTTAAGATGTGGAAATGCAAAGGAAGTTGTTTCAATCTCCAATTATGCGTTAGTTTTGGCATCTTCACCTGTCTGACCTGCCCATTCATACAATTGTAATTTATTTCACTAAATACTTCCTCCCATTTCTTTTGTGGTGTATTCTACAAATTATTAAATATTAACAACCAGAAGCATTAGTTATTGATGAGAGGGAGACTCGTAGCAAACTGATAAAACGAGATTGCATGTAAAACATCTTATTACATCTTCCTCACCTTGGAATCTGGCCATACCGACATTTTTAACATTAAAATAAAATAATGATACCACATATATGCACATGCATGCCAGTAAAACTTGCGATTTGTACAAACAAATACTAATGAAAAGAAACAGTCTTAAGATTCCTAAATTGCTTCTTTTGTGCATGGAACTATAGCATTTACTATTCTTACATTTACTAGACTATTGTTACCAAATGCGCAGTAATGGAAATATTATGGTGTAAAATAAAGATGTAGAAGATAAAGAAGATTCGCCATAATCAAATGCAATTAAAACATACAGCTGGAATTATCATTTAATCAGCGATGTTTACTTTTAAACGTGGTTTCTGGAATCACAAAGAAGATTGTTCATCACTTCTTTGCATATCTACGCTTATTGGCAGGGTTTAAAAATGTGTTTTAATGGATTAGTATACTAATAACTATAGTATTGTTCCCCTATGAATTTTTATGTCTAAACGCAACTACTGGCCAACTGTATTTACTTTAGTTATTTTTAATCCTTCGCTTGTTCACTCTACTGTAATTTTTACGTGTATATACTAATAAATCTTTAACATTTCTGGAACTCCTGTTCTTTTGTCTACTTTTGCAATTAAACATTAATTCTTAAAAATAATAGACACATAACATCTTGTTTACATGATACCTTTGGTTTCTCTGTAATGTTAGTACCACTTCATATAGCACAAAAATGGGCTGTGATTTATTTATTCATTCTTTCTACAGGTGAGAAACATTTCTATGATTTTTTTTATTTTTAAAATGTTATTTTATTTCATTCTTTCTTTTATACGATACATCACGGTTTTCATTGTTATACTTACAACGTTACAACTGAAGAAATTACTTTAGTAAAGTATAGAAGGAAAGCTAAAATTGATCATGTAGCTCTAGATATCCCGGAAGTATACACCGCAAATATTTCAAATACAACCGATGAAAAAATTGTAAAGAAAGTTGAAAAGGCGGAACCAGAAAGGATAAGGTTCTTCCTCTTCCATAATCCAGAGTGAGTGAAAATTCTCCGGAATATATTAAATAGCAAAATAGCATTATACGACAAAATGTTATTTATGAAAAATTCAACCAAACTAATTATTGTCATAATATTCAGGAATATCTCAGATACGCAAGAATTGTCATTGGATGATCCAGATTCAATACTACATTCCAAGTTCTCGGTGGATGAACCAGTAAAAATTTTAATTCATGGATTTAATGGAGATTGCCAAGATTT
>JABASH010005220.1:0-12480 GCA_019776445.1 Tomocerus maximus | reverse complement strand
TTATAATTTTGACTGGTAATTGATTATAATTTTGACTGGTAATTGATTATAATTTGATCTTTGGTGTGATTTGTGTGATGATTTAATTTTAATTTGATAATGACAATGACCTAATAAACGTGTACCGCTTACCTGGTTGCCTTACCTGTGGTGTCTTGCATTGGAACTCATAAGACCAGTTTACTTTTACGGGAAGACCAGTTTACTTTTACCCAAAAGACCAGTTTACTATAAGACCAATTTACGTACGACCATTTTCTGCGGCGTTTCCCAGGGGAAATGAAATTATCAGATTTTGATCATTAACCAAATTCATTCTGACCTTCACTTTGACCTATATTTTTATCTTCTGGAAACCGATTGTGAAAAAGTTGTTCAGTTAAAGAGTAATCAAAATGTAGTAACGAAAGGAGTAGACCGACGTCTGGACAGAATAGCGAAGCAAATTAATGAAATACTAGTGCTAAACCCGCTGTTTAATAAATGCATAAATGATTCGTAACCGAGTGGAATTAAATTTCTAGGGGCGTCAGCATTTCCACATACTATACGAAGTGGAAGGCGTTGCAGCACAAATACGGCATTTCTTGACCCAGCAAGATCCGGAAGAACTTTAACTGTAAGGAAATTCTCGACAGCATACAAGGTTATTTAAAATAAAAAATATCGGGCTAATATGTTTCTTTTACTTTGTGAACCAATGCAAGATCAGATGCTGAGTTCATAAAAGAAGTAAATAGAAGAGATGCCTTTTTTATAGCCTTTTTATAGTCTTTATCGTATATCGTCCACTTCTATATCGTATATCGTCCGTTGTCATTTTAAGTTTTACACTTATTGCCGAACAGACAGGCTGGCAGAAAGAAATCCATTTCTGTGGAAAGTTGTTCGTATAGTATGCACTGGGCACTGACTATAATGTGGGTTTCGGATTGAGATGATTAAACCTGTCGCATTCAACAAGGCTCGAAAAATTAGCTAAACTCCGGACCCAAGCTCATTATGATAGTTAATACCTAGTTCAAGGTATGCATATATGCAATGTATACGACTGGACCAGAGAACAAAATGCTGATAAAAGTCTGAATATCTGAATAATAAAATGAGAATACTATAATTGGACAATATGCATTGTTAAATACTTATTAGATACTATTTCGTGGTAATGAAAATGAAGCGTATGGAGTTGAATATGAAAACCACGGACGGAAGAGAGTCGCATTTGCAAGCAAAGAAGTGATTTTATCAGCAGGAGCAATTGAGAGCCCTAAACTTCTCATGTTATCTGGAATTGGACCTAAAGACCATTTGAATTCCCTTGGAGTAAGTAAAATCCTCACCACATGATAATAAATTAATTTAAGCGGGGTGTAAAAGCCGAGGAGCTTGAAATTTGAGAAATATGCCGAATAATTTCAAAACATTAAACAGTCGGCTAGCCATTTCAACCGGCTGGTCATCGCAAATACATTGTTCGTATACCTTCGAGATGAAGAATATGTTCCACATTGCTCCAGCGGCTTAATATTTACTCTGAAAACACATTTTCTAAACGAAACCGTCTTTCAAAAATATATAGAAAGTTAACATTTTATGTGACTCGATTTAATAGATTCCCACCCGCGTAGATCTTCCTGCTGTTGGGAAAAATCTCCAGGATCATATTGGGGCGTTTATATCCTTTGTGATTGATGATTCGAGTAAATCTATCATGCCTGCCAGAGATATCGGCTTATTCTCAGTTCTAGACTTCGTCTTTCGTGGGAAGGGTTTACTCACCTCCACTGGAATGTTCGCCGTCTCTTTTCATACTTCTCCAGTGTCACAGCAAGATGAAGAGATTAATTGGCCAGACACACAATACACACTTGTGAGTTTTGGTTTGGATGAGATTGTGCCTGAAGTAGCTAGGCTGGAAAACGCTTTGAACATCCAAGGAGACATTATTGCTGACTATTTTGAGCCCATTAAAGGAATGTCTGGATTTAGTATTATCGTGTTTGTATCCCGACCAAAGTCCTATGGACAAATATTTCTGGGATCATCTGACTATAGAAAACATCCAATAATCGATCCGAAGTATCTCTCGGATCCAGAAAACAAAGATATCCAAACACTTGTCGAAGGTGAAATCAAATAAAATTAAACTTCTGTATATACACAACTCTGCCTGCTTTAAAGTTGGTTTTGAATTTCAGGAATAAAAAGGGCGTTGTATTTGTGTGAGAATGCCCCCAGTTTCCGTAAATTGGGATGTAAAGTTCCTATAAACCCATTCTTGCCATGCGGAATGTTTCCTTTTCGGAGCGATGCCTACTGGGAATGTTATGGTCGTCATTTGACATTGACTATTTGGCACGGTGTCGGGACAGCTGCTATGGGCAAGGTTGGCTCTCCTGAAACGGTCGTCGATTCTGAACTACGGGTTCTGGGTACAAAATTCTTACGTGTGATTGATGCGTCAGTACAGCCAGATATTGTGTCAGTAAACACCAATGGTGCCGTTATCATGACTGCAGAAAGAGGATCTCAATTTATTCTAGATCAATGGAAAGACGCTTAAAAACTTGAAGTCTAGTGCTGCTTTTTTTATCCACAACCTTATACTAAAACTAAAGGAAAACATTCGTATCCGCATTACATGAACTGAAAATAGATTAATCTATATGAAAATTATGTACATATTTGGCTTTTCATCGTCATATTTTGTACCAACTATATAGTATATGAATTAATTTCCTCAACTGTACCTACCTACAAATAAAAATACTACTTTACTTGACTACGTTTCCCCCTTACCAATAAATTTAACTGTCAAATGGTCCCCATTTTTAAGTTCATGGCGAGGCAAAAAAATTTAGTACCTACATTAAATTCAATTAAATTCAATGGTGGGTGAATCAATTGGTCCTGGTTAGCCATTGTCTTGGATTATATGTTTTGCTGATTTTTTGGCGCACTTATATACTTTGTCAAGCTTCCCCTAGTATATGTTTCAGGTAATTTACACAGTCTCCGCTCGTATTGATATGGCTTCGGAAGTATTGATTGAGTCTCTTTTTACACCATTATACCATTATATTTTGACTAAATACAATGCTTTCTTATTATTTCTTATTACTGCCAATACTTATGAATATGCAGCCTATCTCATTAATTTTTAATGGCCGTATAATAAACTTTTACTGACCCATGTATTAAAGCCTCAATCATTACATTTCACTGACAAAATAAGTATTTTTGCAGCCCCCATAATGACTACCCTATTGATATTGCAAAATACGTGCAAATGAACTGCCTGCCTTGGGCGCCGTGCCGTATAGACGTGTCAAAAAAGGACGTGTCTGTCTGGCTGTCTAGACAGACACGTCCTTGGATGGACTGTCTAGACTGTATTAATACGGCGTAAGATGCTGTTTTCAGCTAAATAAGTACTTACCAATAAAGTGAAGTCCAAGTATAATATTACAATACATACAACTCATGTGATTACAATACAGCATCAAAAATTTATTTTATGAAATTAAAATCTCAATGACTTTTTTTATACCTTTACCTATATACCTTTAAAAACATATTATAGTCTCTTAAATGCATTAAACTTTGAGATGTAAAATTGTGCAAAAATTGGTGGCTATAGGACCCTGGAATTTCCAACCCCACGGGGTCAATTTTATTACGAATTAATTTCAGCTAACTTCGCCAAATTTCCAAGTTCGCGTTATAAAAAGATGTACTGTGGCCTTATTATATTTGTTTACAAAATTTGCTGAAAAGAAGTTTTTCCGTGGTTAAAATTTGCATTTCATTAAAGTAATGATTAATCCAATTTCCAACTTGGTTATTCTTTACATTTACATAAACATTCATAAACAACAGAAATATCGCTACAAGCAGCCTTATTTGAATGTAAAATGGCACTATTTATACTTTCTGCATGACTATGTTTACCCCAACAAAAAGTTTCTGCAGAAATACGCAGGAAATCTATCCCTGTGTAGTGCAACCGGCAGTAATCATGCGAAAACGGGGGAAACCATTCTGCGTATTCAACCCCGCACATATTTTAGGTGAGCCGAAACAATTGGGAAATAACTACAGAATTCGTAAGAATTACGCACATTTTGTTTGCGTAGTACAACCGGCAGAAAGGATTCGCTAAATAACTTGGTTTATTTATAAGATCTGAAATTACATATCTTGCTATGGGCCAAAAATAAACAAAAACTATAAAGAAGATGAACCAATGACGTAAATTAGCCTCGTTTTGAATGTTTTAATTAGTAAAATGGCTAAAATATTCATAGTAAGCCAGTAGTTGAAAGGTTTGGTGTACCTACGCTAGTGCTTTTACAGAAACAATAAAATATCAAGTCAATTTCAGGTCGCCAAGATTTTTGCATTTTTTTTCATTTTAGTCCCACAAGAGCTAGAGATCATTGTCACTATTATTATACTAATGATATCTTATAATATTTTGCTTAAAATAGACCACTGAAGATTGGGTTCACGGAGCTGAGGGTGTGGGGATTTCGTTATTTTCGTTTATGGAATTGGAGGTATCGTATCTTGATATGAACTGAGATATCGTTCATACATTGAATTGTATTGATGGTATTGTTCATTTTTATGAATTTTGTCACGTACATCTGACTCTGAAGATGAAGATAGAAGAGTCTGAATGCTGAATAAGGGTATTTCCCTTCCTAAATTATTTATTTCATACGAAATCTCAGAGGAAGGTAGATAGAGAAAACACAAAGGACATGATAGACGAAATTGACAATATAAGTAATAAGCAAATCATTTTCTTCCAATCAGTAGACAAGACAGCATAGGTAAGTGGTATAAGACGGAGAAGGTAAGGTCAGTCTGGTAGTTAATTGCATATCAATTCATAGGACTATCGATTCTCGGCTGGGTTAGATACGAGTAAAAACTGTGCGGAGTAGAATACGCAGAAATGAAGCGAGTTTATTTTTTGCTGCGCCGATATTTGTGACGAATCCATTCGCACGAAAATTGGACCCGTTTATCTGCCGGTTCCAATACGCAGAACAGTATACGCTCATAATTAATTGCAGATAAACGGGTCCAATTTTATGCAGGAATGAAGCGAATCCTTCCTGCGTATTCCTGCAGGAACATTTTCGTTGGGGAATCCATATTTTGGAATTTACAGTATGTAGGTATTCTGTATTTTGAAGCTTTATATTGAGGAAATAAATCCTAGTGCATACGTTGCGTGTTGTGCGGTTTCGCGGTATAAAGCTAGATAGTTGATAGTTAAAAATAATAATATATTTACGTAATCTGTAAAGTATTCTTGTGGTGAAATGAAAATGAACTCAGAATGTCAAATTAGCATTGGTAGGTGTACTATTACATCTAGGTTTATTAATCTATTTAATTTCATTCCATTTCCTTCTAAGAAGGTTGTCATATTTATTGTTAGATATACCTACGCAATTCATCAATATCAGGATATTTAGTGTTTATTTAGCGAAATACACATGTTGCATTTCTGTCATGAATAGGTAGTCATGATTCTTGACCACTTGTGTCTTGACTAATTACTTTTAGTAAACTTATATATTTTACTATACCTATAGTATTATCTGATTTGTATTGCTTCCATTATCTTTAGGAGCAATAATACAATGTCAGTAATAGTGTCACATAATCTAAACCGTCCGAAATTATTTCTTATATCAATTCTTGTCCTGGTATATGAAACTATTTAATTATTAGCTCACATTTAAATCCTGATACACTAAAGTCCGTGTTTTATTTTTTTATTTTACATACATAATTTTATTTTTGCAAGAATTCTTTTTAATGTTTGCAGATTGTTCACTTTCATTTCGTTTTCGGCGAAGGGAATTACGACAAAAAATATGTCGGTGTTGTATTTGCTCCATACGGGAAACACAAGGAAGGGGAGGCTTTTCCACCATGGAATACTTACAGCCGGGAGGAAGTGAGAACAATGCTTCGATTGGTGTCTACCAAATTTAAAAATATTTCAACATTCGGAGTCGGAGCAACATCAGGTGAATCTCGTCCAGTCGAAAATGGTTCCGATTTTTCGGCAATTGCCATATTTTGACTGATAAGGTTACTCTCTATATACTAGTGGTTCGCTCCACGGGAAACCAAGCCTGGTAGGTCGTGGATCAAGTTTGCCGAAAGTCAAAGCAAATTTTATCCTACCACAAAGTAAAATGACTGTGCCATGTTCCTTTATGGTCGGCTAAAATTTGCTTTGACTTTCGGCAAGCTAGATCCACGACCTACCAGGCTTGGTTTTCCCCCTGGTTCGCTCTACATCTGGAACATCGTAGATTAGGAATGATAAATCAGGGTAAACCCATAGACAAAGCCATTTTTCGCTATAAGACACTCAGAGAGAATATTAGAATTGATGGCATTGGAGTATGTGGTTTGTAAAATCATGTGATAGTCTCCACAACACATAATCTCCGCACACGCGGCATCCTTGGAATTATTGTTGATTTTGTATGGCTCTCCACTCTCCCAACCAGCCAACAATAATCGCCTGATAAGTAAATACCTGGCTTCAGAAAGATAATACGGATGGAGGGTATTAGACTGTTTCAGGCTTATTCCTTCGTACATGGGGTAAACCAAGGGTAATAAATTAAATAGAAATGAAAATTTCAACCGGAAGACAGATGCCCTAATTGCTAATAAAATTACGGCTCATTGAAATTATTTAAAAATAATTATTATCCTTGTTTTCTGGTTTTCCTTGCGTCTCCCGATAAGTTTTTTTAGGTTTTGACCTATTTCTTATTTTATAGTTTTTATATTATTATCAGGTGCGTTATTATACTAAAACTAATTATATTATTATCCTGAAATGGGATCCATTGAACTTTTTCCATCCCCAAAACTTTTTCCATCTCTGAAACTTTCTCCAACCCTGAAAATCTTTCGATGCGTGACACTTTTTCAGTCATCCCTGAAACTTATACCCATAAAATATAATACTTCTAAATATTATCACAAAATATATATTATGAGAAGACGTCATGAAATTTTTTATTTTTTTGGGGGTTGCTGCCCCCAAACCCCCGCTAAGGGGATGAAAAGTTGATCTGGTTGTAGTCAGTAATATTGGGGACCCTTAAGCAAAGCCATGGTGTTGGTATTAGTTATGCAGGTGCAGTGCAACGAATGCAGGCAGTCACTAGTCTAGATACACAACACAGTACACTTACTTTACTACTACTCATACTACTGTGGTAGAGTACTGCACTGTATCTTATAGGAAACTGAATGTAATAATTGAATTAAGATGACCAAACAAAATCAAAACTGAGTTTTCGGGGTCAATCGGGAGCAGCGGTCGTCGGACAACGTTACTGAATTAAAGCAACTTAGTTCGAAGAATTGTCGACTGATTTTGAATTTACACCTATGCCCAAAAATTTCAGGTTCTATGAGATATGCCCTCTGACAAGTTTTGAGGACAAGGGTAAACGCTTATTATAGGGAATTGAAAATTCCAAGTGCAATTTGCTGCCTCGATTGTCTCCCGATAAAAAAATCAGAACAGGAATGACAGCGTAGATCCTAATCCTTCCTACTGTTTACTATTCATTACATACTGGATTTTCCTTTGCTGATTATTCCTATTTACTTTTTTCAAATTACAAAATTTTACCAACGTAGACATAACCCAAAAATTAGTTGACCGTTTTCGTTTTTGCAAAATTCCTGTTGTTCCTCTAGGAAATACCTGAAACATGTGGCCCTCTGATTTTCATAAAGATGAGAGTAAAAAACTTCGAAATACTATATATAATCATACTAATCATAGAGTCAAATTCCACGCCCTATTTCTGATTAAAAAAATAAGTGTCATATTTGGTATGTTTTTGGAAATTCTGAAGTCCACATGTTCAAGGGGTATAGTCATCCTTTTCAATGGATGTACAGATATTATTATATTCATTCAGTTTTCTCCAGTTTCCTGGATTAGGAACATTATACTATAGAGAGCACCCTTAAGCATTAAGAACTTCATTTTGACTTTTTGGTAACTTCATTAAATATATTGTTCTAGAATGAAATATTTTATTTTACTTTTTTGGTGTTTGAAGAAATTTCAACTTGGGAAACTGGAGATGCAGTAGGATTCACTGGAGTGGAGGCCGCCCTACTAAACAAGGAATCCTCATCCACAGCGATTAGTGTATCACTTGGTGTTTGGCAACACGATTCTCAACGTCTGTTTATACACGCTATTAAAACAGCTTTCGATGTGGCAAAAGAGGCTAACAAAATTTACGCGGGGACTGTTTGGGGAATAACACTGACCAGCAATGACATAAACAGTTTACAGCAAACAGACCGAATTAATCGCGTGATAGGATTGGTTGAATTAGGAAGAAACAGTTCAAAAACCAGGAATATTCCAATTAAACTCGGAATTCGTCTCAGCATTTGTGATGTGCTGGGTTTCCAAAATAAGGATGCCATGGTTGAAATTCTACAGAAATTTGACTACCTCATTTGTGTAAAATTCCCACGGAATGATGGAAGTGATGGAGTCCACTACACCGTACAAAATATGGCTATCAGTATGATTGGTATAATTTCCGAAATCAAAAAGATTAATCCAGATATGGAAGTCATTCTGGAAACCGGATGGCCTAGCGCCGGCATAAGTAGAGTACCGACATCAACCAAACTGTTAAAAGAGTACTGGGATGAAGTTTCCAAATGGGCTGCCTCCAAACGAATACCGATTTATTTATTTCAAGCAATAGATGAACCTTGGAAAAATTATCTAATTGATAGCAATAGCAGCCGTTTAGGCCCTTGTGGGAGTGAGGGACATTATGGCTGGTGGAGGCGTTTAAAAAACAGCGACACTTCGATCAACTCCTACGTTGAAAAAATAAACGGTAATTCATGGTGAATCATAGTTTTGAAGTAATTCAAAATTATAATTTATTTTAGCTTTATTTAAGGAGGTGTGGGGACTTTGGTTTCTAACGATAAATTTACTAGGGGCATTGCCACAATAAATGCACATAAAAGAATTTTCGCACCATGGACAGTAGTTAGCTTCTCATACCCCGTAGGAAAATTACAGCTGTTGCCATATGAAAACATGGTTGCGTTTCGGGCAATTATTGTGGGGTGGGGGTGGGGAGGCCAAGGGTTATTTGTCATTGGGATATTCAGTTTTCCGATGGTTGTTATTTCCCAAAAAAAAGTTTACATTTAAAATCTGGGATTGCGAAAAAACGTACAAAGATAACAAAAATACGGTAAAAAAGATGAAAATATTTAATGACGACCATGAGACGACTTTTTTGAATTTGTATTTGCAAAAGCCCACTCTAAATGAAAATTTTCAAACTGAATTTTCGATGGTTTGAATTGTTTCCAAAAAAATCGGGCTTTCATGATCGACTTAAAAATCATTGGTAGATTTTGAAAATGAAAACCATATTATTATTACTGAACGTTCAGCCAAACTCCCTGAATAATTTTCACCCAAAAGTCATTACCTCTCCTAATCGACGACAGAGTATAAGATTTTAAATGCAATATCGTCGCAATATCTTCAACTTATTATTAATTTTACCTTAACTTTTCAAACCAATAGATTTTACCTAGTTATATTCTTCATCCTAAATTGACAATTTGATATTATAGCAAGTACATTTAATTGAAAATCCCGCTTATTTACTAGAACCAGAGAAGGATGTTTGTCAACCTATTGATACTATTGAACCACTTCATCCAGGCCTGCCTACAGGAGTAGGACCGGAAATTGAACCACTACCTCATTCAGGCCTGACTACAGCAGCGAAAATTGGAATTGGAATCGCTTCCGGAGTAATATTATTATTTTTTGTTGCGGCAGTATCAATAATCACGTTTTTGTCTGTCAAATTGTATGAATCCAAGGTTAGTATCAAAATGATGTTATTAAAGTTTTTCGCATCACTGTATTTATTTATTTCGATTCCGGCGATGTAGCTCACATGATAGCAAATCAATGTAGGCGGAATAAACTCCGTTGGATTTGATCAATTAACTAAAAATCGTATATTTTTCCGTCAGGTATTCCAAAAGGAAAAATATTTTAAAGTGGAGATATGATCAGCGTTAGCGGAAAGCGGAGAACCCGTACTCTATTAATTCCATTATACTAATAAAAAGTTGGAAAAGTGTTCGTAGTGGTACCTCGATATCTTTAATCTCACTCTGCCTCAAGTCAACTCAGTCAACTTGAGAATGACTGAGACGTAAGGAAAGGTTCTTACATTACAGTAAGTAAAGCCTGACTCATTCTATCCTCATGTACGAATATTCATGTATGAGGAAGAAGATCCGAAACCCGACAGCACCCTATCCGACGAAAACCGACACGAAACCGGACGGCATCTTATCCGACGCTACCCGAAACCCGAAAGCATCTTATCTGTAGCCACCCGACCCGAAAGCACCTTATCCGACGCTACCCGACCCGAAACCCGAAAGCACCTTACCCGACGCTACCCGACCCGAAACCCGACAGCACCCTTCCGACGCCACCCGACCCAAAGCCCTACAGCACCTTCTCCGACGCTACCCGAACCGAAACCCGACAGCACCCTATCCGACGAGACCTAAAACCCGACAGCACCCTATCCGACGAGACCCGAAACCCGAACAGCACCCTATAGTATTTTACTCAGGCATCGAGAAATTTGTTTTTCCAGGGTAACAAACTCCGCCTACTTCCCGATTTCCAGGTTTAGCCCCGCCTAAGAGCTTGGCGTGGCTTGGGGGGTGGAGTTAATAAACACCTTTGCTCCGCACACTGGGCGGAGCATAATCCGATTTCCAGGGCAACCTGGTTGCCGTGTTGCCAAAAATTTTCGATGCCTGAATTTTACTATTTATCTTAGCCAGGAGGCAAATTTTCGAAAAATCTTAAGTAGGTATCATATCATCAGTGGGGGTTTACGACCTCATTTACGCTGATCGGTATTTTGAAAGCAACTTATCTTAATATTTTTGCTACGATTGGTCTGACCCTGTCGCAACTGCACGATTTCATGATTCGAAGTCATAATTGGGTACATTTTATACAATAGGGACATTCTATTAGTATTGTCAGTAGCAACGTTGTAACATTAATAGCTCACTAAGACAAAGCCATTTGGATTTGGTCACATGCAAATGGGCTGAGGTCGTCACATTGTGAAGATGTGAAGATACTGTCCTGTCATCTTTTCCACTTCAAATTGATGTTAAAAATGACAAAGTTACATTAGGATTTTGCGAAGGTGCATAATTTACGACACCAATACGATAATGTTCGAAAATACCAATATTTTGTTTATCGTAAATATACGATCGTAATATTTACGATACCCTAAGATAAGGTACTTGAAATAACGCGAAATAACTTCATTCAGTTTATTTCCTTCAGCTAAAAACTAAAATCTTTTACTAATTCTTTTACCTACAAAACCAAATTTTCTATTCAATGTTTCATAGAATGAAAATCTAACGGAAGAAGAAATCGCTGAGTTTGAACAAGGTATTGATCTTTCTGACGAAGAAGCTGAAAACCTAGAAGTTGCTCTTCGTGTGCCATATAACCGAAAATACGAATTAGAGAAAGATAAATTCCACATAGGTAAGCTAGTACAGTCTGCAAATTAGATTTTATTAGTACGTTTTATATCTCTACTAAATAAAAACAATATGCTGTGTGTGTGTGTATGGAATCATCTTCGTCTAAACCATAGCGGCTAGAAAGTTGTGGAAGGTACCAAAAAATAGGTCAGATCAAGGGCAAGCCGCACAGCAAAATTCAGACCGATCCGACCTTTGACCTCGGAGTAATCTTTAAAAAGGTCAAAAAAAATTCAAATCTTGCCTTCAATGAGGCAAGAGATTATGGCGTAACCATCTCAGTCATCTCTGAGATGGTTTCTCATATCCCCTTACTCCATTCACTCACTCACATAAAAAACGACACATGCTATACTCTCACTCCTCTTCTCTGCTTCTACCCTACTGCCCCACCAACCACCCTAACTTCAACACAGACATACGCGCCTGTGACAGTCTCAGTCTGACACACAGGAGCCCCAAGCGTATACTAGCGGGAGTTAAAAGCAACTCCTTCCACTCAATTCCTCTTTGTCTGCATGAGCACGGTCTTTGTCTACGAGACTGTGCTTCATCAGCGCGTCGTTGATGCTACACAACACACACACGTCACAGCAACTCTTATCACCTGACATTAATTTAGCTGACCACCGTACCAGACACCTGACATTAATTTAGCTGACCACCGTACCGGACACCTGACATTAATTTAGCTGACCACCGTACCCAACAACTGACATTAATTTAGCTGACCACCGTACCCAACACCTGAAATTATTTGCTCCGACCACCGTACCCGATGAGGACCCACCCTATGCCCGACGCCCT
>JABASH010005219.1:0-12481 GCA_019776445.1 Tomocerus maximus | reverse complement strand
TGGCTAACAGCGTAATAGCGGGAATGTTGGAAAGGACGTGCGAGCTTCCCTTTTCTCTTTGCGACTAGTACGGCATCTCGTAGAATGTTAGTTTTGGCGAGCTCTTGTGGATCTCTCTTAAAATTTTTCATTAATTCCAATTTCTTCTTGGCATTTTCTTCATTACGCATTTATTCCAAATTTTCTTGAATTTTAACTTTCCTTTAATTCCAATTTTTTCATTAATTTCAAGTACAATTCTTTAAAGTCAAAAATCAAGATGTTATGCGTTAGAGATTTAATGATGTCCCTGCCTTTGAGACAGATTACAGAACGTTTTTAATAATTTATTTTGTTTGTACGTAAATAAATATGGTATCTAGATGGATAGAGTGGCCATAAAATACAAGGGGCCGGAAAATATGTTGCGGGTAGTTAAATGAGAATTTACGTGTATTCTGTTTGTTTGAATGTGGCTAGAGAGTGGCTTTCTGAAGATAGGATTTATCATCCAGTGTGAAGTGTAATCCCACGCTGGCAGAGTGAAGTGAGTGAGTGAGGAGTCGGAGGAGTCACTCCATTCACATTTGCTTTGTTTCACCCAAAGATCACAAGATCGTTTGATGTGGAGGGGATGGGAAGGCAGGCCGGCATTTAATGAATTTGTAAAAAAGTGTGACAAATTGACAGAGAGATAAAAGGAATGAAGCCAGGCCGGGTGTCTCCACATTCACAGCTCTCTCTCGGAATAATTACAAACAAAAGATCCCACTGCATTCTCCATTATTCTAACTAGGGCATTAGCATTAGCCGTTTAATTCTCTTAATTCCCAGCCAAGCAAAAACACGTTGCGTTATAATTTCCCCTCTCCACTCAATCCGTACACTCATCCCACAAAACTTTTGGTAATGTGCACACTTAAGCCATATCTATTGTGGCTAAATATAGTAGATAGATAGAGTCTCATTGCATACGCTTTATAGGAGTGCCCTGTCAGTCTGTCTATTTGTATTGTTGTCCGTATACGATCAACTTTAAAGTGAACCAAGATAATTCATAATTATTTATGTCGCCGTTGGTATTGAAGCTGCGTGGTTTGTATTAAAACACCTTGTTGGGACAACAATGTTTTTAAATGCATTTTCCAGCTTAAATGCCTTTGGAAAGTTACAAACTGAAGTTGCCCCAAATCAAAGATACAGGCATACAGGGAAATGATTTGATAACAAAAGATTAAAATTACATTAAAATCGGGGATATATTAGTAAAAGGAAATAATCATTTTTATTCAAAACTCAAATGTAACATAAGTTGTAAAATTGATGCTGACCCCTGCACAGCAGAAATTGCCATTAGAGATTTAAAATCTCTAGTCTTAAATGAGATTCAATGAACTCCTTTGCAGAGGGAACTTAACCTGCAATTATATGAAATTACTTAGATGACTAGAAATATGAATTAGCTGAGATATTTGTTTTCTAAATCATAAAATTCAAATAGTACTTACAGTAGCGTCAAGGGTCGTTCAGATACAAAAATAGTTGAGGGGTGTGCGAAGGAAAAATCCTCAATAAAGATAAATCATTTTCAGTGTCACTACGAGACTACTTTGTTACGTCCGTTTTGTTTTATTTACAATAGCACAGTCACAGGCCACAGCGCATAAAGAAAACAGAGCATATACGATACAAATTATTCAGACAAGTTGAGAACAGACATTCGAAGCCTATTTTACTGTTATGTGTTTTGGCTATTTCACGACACGGTTTTTTCGATTTCAATTTTATCTACACTAAGCCATATCTCTAATTGGATAACTGATCTTCACCAAATGTCTTTCATGTGAGATTGAATCCCCTCGAGCCCCTGGACAAAACGACAACGATGAGTTGTTAAGTGCACATTATTCGTACTTAATTATGTTACACATAATTTTACTCAGCAGACGGACCTCCCCTGAAATTACTGTAATGCATGCACATGCACCACTCAGAAATTAGTACATCTTATCAGCATCCGAATTTTTCTGAAGTTTTTGATGTTCCATGGCTTGGGTTTGCATGAGCCTACAAAAACGTATTGAAATTCATTCAATTCAGCATTTGGTATTCAATATCATTTAAAATTTAAGAGATTTCAAGCATCTCTTTCCGGGACCCTCACTTCCTGAGGTCCCAAAGAATTTCGGATGCCCGTGTTACATATAAAACATGCATTCTGAGCTCAGATTAAGAGATTACATTATTACAAGTAGTTCACAATCACGTCGAATAGCTTTAGGCGAAGGTCTGATGAAAGTGTTCAAAGATGAAGTGCAGGCTTGTCCACTTTTCTCACATTTAGACCGGACGGTTGGTCAAAATGGTTACATAGATTAACTAAATATTTTTCAGTAATTATGATAAAATCAATTCTAAACCGCCACATTTGAATATTTAAGCGCATAATTCATTCCACACGCAAGGACATCAAAATTGGAACGTTTTATTTTAAAACTTTTGAAAATGGTGCCCTAAAAATCGAATGTATTTGGATAATAGAATGTATTTAATAGGGTTTGACGGCTTTTTGGGTATCTTAACCAGGTCAGTTTGACCATTTTGGACGTTTTGACCATATTTGTGGTTTAAGCCATGTACCACAGTACAGAGGCGAGAAGCAATTTAAAGATATTGATGGTGGGGCATGGGGAAATCTGGTAAACGTGTCTGCACTTAAAAGTAGGGCAGTCAAGTGCGAAACTCATTAGAATGAATACATTTGTACAAGAGACGAGAGAGACAATGTCAGAATAGGGATCTTCTTAATATCATAATACTATTCATCGAAGCAAATCTTAAAAAGTTTATGGCTTAATCATTAAATCTGTCAACTTTTTATGTGCAGTCTTCGAGCACCCCTCCAAGAGAGAATGTTTGTAACATTCACGGACTTCCTTTTAACCCATCTTTATATTTCAGAATTCAAATTATGTATGTGTCCCATGATGTGCCATGCCATGAAGTATCAATCGATAACTTATAACTCCACATTCCTACATAGCTTACATACCAACAGACTTCACTTAGTCTGTACCGAACATGTGGGACAAGGATCATAATGAGGCAAAGAATTATTGTTTTATTTAATCACAAAATAAATGATGACTCTACGTGATTCCAATACACCATTAAATATTTGGTTTATGTAAACTTCATTTCCATTCCTTTAAAACATTCTAAGAAATAACATTACATTACATAATACGTTCAACATACTTATACATCGATGAAACATGAATTACGAACTCAAACTATACATACGTGCTAGAATGTTAGCGGTAATCGATAATTTCAGGCAGTATTCTGATGTCTCTAGACATTAAGCAGAATACTTATTTGAAAATTATATCTATTCATTTCGTATATTTAAATTGAATTAAAATTTAAAAGTTTATTATTGTAGCCCAATGACATATAGTAATCCCTAAACTATTTCATGTGCCTTTTCTTCAATTTTAATAGCATTTTATTGACATTCAGCATTTTGGATTCGTATCAGTTCAGTAATTAAGATGAATAAGAATAAACGTAAATGGTCCTATACATTTTTTTAAACTAAACATTTTCAAAATTTTCGGTTAATATCTATAGGGAGAACAGAGTGGGCGAAGCTATATTTTATCACCGCTAATAGGTATTGTACGGAGAGAGTTATTTTATTGTAGTGTTCATAAATTGTAGCTTTTGTTTGTTGAAGGAAATGTAATTACTATCCTTTTGGTTTTCTGACACTCGTAAGTGGATTTATTATGTATTTGCCATTGACAATGGCAATTGAACGAACACATGCACTCCCTCAGAATTACTAACAGATTTACCAAATTTGCATATTAATATGTACACGCGGGTATCATGAATTTATGAATCAGTGTCCATACAGATAGTGTACATATCTATGCATTAATAATTCCTAGCATTTATGTCTAGTAGTTAGTGCGCGGTTAGGGAATTTTCTGGAGAACTGTCTCTGTTTGCATTGGTCTATGGATTGTGCTGACACTTACACATACATCAGCCAGCAGTAATGAATATTCATGGACAAAAAGCACAAAGACGGTTTGATTTGATGCATAACTCGTTGAATTGTCAGTTCCGTTCCAACACTCACTCACTCCACCACTTCCAAGTCATTCACACTCAAGTAATATTATTTTCCAACGTACTAAAACAGAAAATATCAAACCATGTTAAAAGTACCTAAAAATCAAATATAATCCTATTTTATGCTCATTGAATAGACATAATATTTATATTCGTTGTTATACAACCCTGTGACTCTGACTGATCATTTATTTAACAAAGTGATATCATTTTAAGTCTGGCCATACGAGGCAATTTGAGAAATAAGAAAACCAACGCACTAATTATTGGTACCTAAGTAGTTACCTACAAACTACAAAAATTCAATTAAAGAATTCTACAAAAATGCAGTCAAATATTATCGGAATTTCAATAATCAAGAAAATGTAACTATTTTTGAAGACAATATGCCATAATGTGTCCCGTAAGATTTTTGAATGCCATTTGGTAGCATTCAGTGATTTTGTGGGATAGCAATTGTCTACCAGTTACCAGTAATATTGGTTTTCCTACTTTTCAAATTGCCTCGTAGAGCCAGACTTAGCTATTATATGGGAATAATGGGGAAGAATAATAAAATGTAACATTCGGTACTGTGGAGTGGATGGAGGGACCCGACCATTCATCAGACAATTAAGTAGGAGCTAGGAGACGATGAGGAAGTAGAGCATTGTACACTTGACTAAGTATCTGCAATGTTGTGTTGAATGAATGTACATACGTTGATACACATCAGTTAACTAGCAGCCAAGTCAAAGTAGCTTTTAGTGCTGTTTTGGTTCCTCGTGGTTTATTGTGCCTCTGTGTCTGGTGATTCTTCTCATCGGGTGATCGTGTGGTGTGATCTATATTCTATTCTGCTATACATGTGACAGTCTGGATGAGCCGTCACGCCATAAGAACTAATGGCCGGGCACTAAGACCTATCGTCGTTAGGGATGGCTTTCTTTTAAGGTAAACTGGAGATTTACGCGTCTTTAAGAAACTTTGTATTATTTCTTCAACGAGTGACTCCACAAAGGAATGGAAAGTGATTTGGCGAAGTTGAAGTAATAACATTATTTGCAGGACTTATACTTTGTAAGAATGCATGGTTCTCTCCCAATTCCTGTAGTGGATAATTCAAATTAGGGTGGAAGTGGTTTTTCCAATCTGGGAGTAAGTGGGAAGGGTCAGTGTTATTTAGCAACTTTGCCCCCATTATTATCTCCCCTGTATTTTGGACGATCACCACAATATTGAAAATTAATGCCATTCAATCCTTTCTAAAATGAAATGCCTTGTCTTCCAATTAATTAAATTATTACAGGGTCTATTGAAAATGAAGCTCAATTCAGAAGATGATAGGATAAGTTACAATAGTTATAAAGTGCCTCTTACACTCCTATGTTATATGCTATATCCTCACCAAATTATCAGCATCCCGCCACTCCTATGATAGTTATCCTCTTTTTGAAATTCAGAATCAGTAATTCCTAAACAAAATTTTGCCTGTAATCAGTAATCCTAATTCCTTTAATTCGATGTATGTATACTTAAAATTACTCCGTGAAGAAATAGGAATTTCTCCCGGGTAGTATGGCAAATGGCTTTATTGTGCTTCGAGAACAGATCGTTCATTACACAGATATTAATCATCCTCCCGGGTAGTATTAATACGGGTAGGTGTACATGGGGCTTTAAAAAGGCTTTGTCTGTCTTATAAACATTGCTACAAGGGGCAGTAACAAAAAGCACTGAGGGCAGAAAGAAAAAGTACAAAAGGCAGAAGTCTGCAGTACTTTTTTTACTGCCCTTTGTACTACATTACTGCCTAAAAGACTTTTGTTGCCGACAAAATACCTTTATTTACAGCCCCTTAAACCTTTACCTGTATTAATACATAAAGCCGTGGTATTCAGCTTAGTTTGAAAGTCGGAATGAAGACGAAGATAATTGGATTAGTATTGCAAGTTTCAAAAGAAAACTTACGGTAAGATTTTGAGTTTTTCTTTATATTGTATTGTTTTCGCTTCACTAATCTATGAAAGTTA
The DNA here is from genome assembly GCA_019776445.1 of Tomocerus maximus. Classification (NCBI taxonomy): domain Eukaryota; kingdom Metazoa; phylum Arthropoda; class Collembola; order Entomobryomorpha; family Tomoceridae; genus Tomocerus; species Tomocerus maximus. The sequence goes on along the minus strand of JABASH010005219.1, from coordinate 6,347 downwards.
CCCACTTATTCACTTAAACTAAGTTGGCACAAAAATTATTTTGGTCTAACTGCACTGTAAAACTAAGTGTACTCAATATTTGGAGTTGACTATTGTACTCAAATACCTCCGAGATCATTTGGATAAATAAAGATCCAAAAGACAGAGACGACTTGATGTCAACTCGTCGGAGTACTAAAAGTACTACGGCCCATAATTTTATAATGTACATAAATTCTGTACATCAATAATAAAATTGTCACATGACTACGACATAAGTGATAGTCTTAAAGTATCCCAATCCCAATTTCATCAATAGTGCAATTTATGTAATTAATTTAGATATACTGTTACAATTATTACAATATTCATCAGAAAAATAGGTAGGGCAGACTGGGGACAGTTTGGCTTTGCTTGGTCATTACCTTGCTTCACATCAGTTTATGATATATTCAGCAAAACATTCTTTTTCTTGGAATGATCAAACTGTACCCAGTCTCCCCAAAATACATTTGTGTGCCACATTTTACCTTTTTAGTGCATTTGGGTTTGTAGCATGTAGGGGCAAATGGGCATATCTTAATCACAATTTCACATTTTTTTCTTTTGAAAAATGCATGTTTACAATTTCAGGGTATTTATTTATATAATGGCAGAGCATTTCGATGTTTGTGACTCAAAAGAATTTCCGTAAGAAAGATGTAGTTGTAGTATAGCTATATTAATCTATCTTCCTAGACCTAGAGGTATTTATTAGTCATTGATGCATTTCAACACTGCGTTGTGACTACACGTGCCGCAGCTCTAACTGTTTATCTGCCTAAATACACACATGGCAGATGATGAAGGCACTTGAGAGAAACTGAGACACTTTCGGCTATGATACGGTTGAATGGTTCAAGTATAAAGTAAATAGAATAATGGATACAAAATGCTGCAAGACAGGTTCATGGTTCATTCAGGTGAGCACAATTATTACATAGCATAGCAGTACATCTACCGAACTACTGTAATGTACAGTACATCTTGGATCATTCATTATTATTATTGATGGGTCACATTCCAGACTGAATCAAGTCAACACTGTAATCTTAATTATAATGCAATGTTCAGTTATAATAGCCAATCAATGGCTTTATAGTATGTATTATTCATGTGACGGAAATTGGGAGATTTGTGGGTGACAAACAATAAAGAATTGCCTTATTATAGCATAAGACATCTTAATTTATATATGACGTTATAAAATATTGGCTTCATCTGCGGACAGATCAAAAAAGCTAAATTCTTTTATGTGGACTAATTAGCTACATCTCTCAATCAATATGGATTGTGGTAGATACCTATATATTAAGGTACCTTCGAGTCATCGACTTGTGTTTGTTTGTTAAATAAATATTTACATACCTAATTAAAGTGTATCTCTATAATAAACAAAGCATATATTACATAATATGCAGTTTACTTAAAATTACAGTAGATAGTCAGCTATAAATATGTTATGTGTCTGCGTCCATTCCTATTATAACAGTTTAACTTGGTGGAACAATTTGGAAGTGATACACCTGTTCACAATTCAATTCTGTCTGCACATACTAGTATTAAGAACTTAGCATTATGTACAGGTTTATGTGATATTTATGTCAACAGTCAACATTATAGTCATATAAGTAGGTAGGTACTACTAATAGCAGAGTTCTGTCTCAGTTTGAATATAATAAAAATTGCAGATTGTCCACATCGGCACGATATGTGTACTATATGTACTTATATTAGATACAGATAGTTAATATTTACATATAATGGACACTCTATTTAAGACGAGTGCATGACTTATTTATTATATTCTGTATTACTATACACAAGTACGTTTCATTTCTATTTTGACTATTTGTGATGACATGTACCTACGCTGTAGGTTTGGTATATATTCGGTCGAGTGTTTGTTCACTGTAAACTGAAATAGTAAATAGCTTCATCGGTCGGTCGGTTAGTATCAGGCACTTTTGGTTGTCACTTGCTGAGTAATTGAAAATAAATTGACATTGAGCAAAGGTCACTCCAACTTGTGCACATGGATGGACCAAGCAGTTCTATTCATTTCAATGTTCTGTTTGACCCGACTTTTTCTACATCCACTCCGTAGTCCGTAGCCCATTCCAGGGATGGATATTTAGTAATTAGTAATTACATCATTTTCAAATATCGAAAAGTAATTTATAATTGTCTTTAGGTTTGGAAAAACAAATTTAATTTTTATAAATTTGTGATAAAATAAATTACCAGGAAGTAATTTACTTTCGCATGCATATTAATTTCCATATCCCTGACTTTACCTGACTAAATTATTTAATTATAATCTTTGGTATTTTGGACACTGGCTAAACTGATTTTATCTAGCCATTTCAGACTCTGTCGCTATGAACATTGATGTATTTCCAGTATATTGTGATTATGACTACATTCACTGCGGTTTCACTTGACTTTTTCCGCTTCACAATCAGAGATTTAGAAAAATAAAAGACTTATTTGTTTTACTTATTGTTAATTATCTACCGACAGCCTGTTCTCTGAATTCTTAATCTCTCTGGCTATTTAGCTAAGTAATCTATAACAATATATGTAAGCAATGGAGAATTACAAATCATGACCTCACAAAAATATCTTCAACTATGATAGAATAGTTGACTGCTTTAATCCCTATATTATAATTATGTGTTTGCAGCCCTCTACTCCATCAACATCAGTCGTTCATTGCCATTGTCACAAAGTACACCGTGAAATTAAATTGAACATTAAAAATTAAAATAAGTCAAAAATGTTGGGCGTGGTCTCAAATTCTGATTACCTACTATACTGTGAATGGTCTTTTCTTCGTAAAAGTATTTTTATATTAATTGATAATTTATATAGGATAATATAATACACAACTCTCAGCCACATTGATACAGAATCGTGTGTTAATTTTACATCATAGATACATAAATAAACTACTATTGGTCTATGAAAAACTAATGTGTATTTGATAATTAACATCCGCTCCCACACATTCATAGTACAAAGTGCAAAGTACAAATAACTGACACAACCACAACCGATGAGATATTTACTATTTCACTATTTCTAATTTCCAGTATAGTCTCCGGCAGTTATACGATATCGTTCGTGCACACGATCCTGACACACTCATTCCCTCAGATAAATCAAAGATCAAAATTGTAAACGCAATTAATTTTCTTTAACCTTTGTTCAAATATCTTTGGACAATACCGTAGTATTTAAAAAGTAGAGGCATCATCAACTATCAGTATAGATACCTCAAGAAATAATGAAATAATATACTCGAAAATATTTTTAAAGTATCCTGCCTTTTCTGTCAAAAAAATGTTTTATTTGACCATATATCGTAATTGTTGACAGTTTATAATGCATTTGCAAATTTTGGATATCATTATATTCACTGGTCATAGCATCAACACTCTCAGATATGTCAATTTAAACATATGCACGATAATCTGTCGAATGCATTTACTATGGTCTACTGTCAATGGTATGTCCTATTAATCCTACCCTAACTACTGTGTAATAATTATTATGGAATTCGTTTTCTTATTCAACTCCTTTATATTCATTGCAGCATTAGACTGGAAGTTGTGCATCATTTCTTTGTTCTTTTTTGAATGTTTAACTTTGAATTTTTTATTTTGGCCATAATAGTAAGTATATAATAATAGCCATATTAACCTACTGTACTCTCTTAGGGTGTATTTATTTCTTGTGCTGCATGTGTAGTACCCTAATCTATAACTTATATGTCACGTATTACTCGCCAACAACATTAAGTTGAAGAACAAGCATGTTTTATCACCTTCGCAGTTTAATGGACATAATCACGAAGTTTCGTGAGAAAGTGGGATATTCACTTTCAGAAATCTAATGAACACCGACCGATGATTGCGATTTCACTCAAGGTCGGGACGAAACACGCTCGCCGCATTTATTGTCCAATCTTTACACTCATTTACACTCGTGTCACTAATCTTGTCAAAGGAAACTTTCAAACGTATTTGATCTTTCACTTAGGTACCTACCTAACAGAATCCAGACGAAAATTTCAAAGTTGTTTAAGAGTGGAGTGGGTATAAATCCTTAAATAATATATATACCGTATTAATTGATATAGTACCCCATGGTTGTTGTATTCTGGTGCACATTTTTGGTTGAAATGGGGAATTATTTATTGAAGCAGTCATTATTTTTTTTAACTTTTTTAAATGCAGTACCAAAATTAAAGTAAAAGAAAAATTAATTTAATTTTCATTAATTAATTGGCACTGCCTTAGAGTTTTTACATAATTTCATAGCTTGACGAAGAATACTCAATCTTGAGACAAGTATTTACTCTTCGTTGTTGTAAATTGTAATACCCACTTTAACAACATATCTTCAATGTCGAGATAACTTAATTTCTACTTGGGCCTGCAATAAAATATAAACATAATATATCGCTACAGCACTACTACACAATCACATACATAATTACATGATAGTACATGAATTAAGTAATAAATTTCGGTAAATACCTTCATCTTTGGCTAACTTTTCCAGTTCACATCTGGAAATAATTTACAATTGACCAAGAAAGTACATTCACTTATGGTGCATTTGCACCTTCTTGATACATTGGCACTTGCTTGGTATACATAGTTGGTTGGTATGTGGTATGTGATGGGGAACTATTTTGACATGGGGAATTATCAATTTCGAGAGATGAATCCGGGAGAAAATATTGATATATAATTCCTCCAACTGAGGAACTATTTTAACATGATGAACTAATTGTAAGTATATCGATTAATACGGTACATTATAATGTTATAATATACACATTACAAATATGCGTATATGTATAACTTATATAATATAACAAAATTGCTGGTGCATTCTTTGAATGATAAATTAGAATTCATTGCATGCTAAATTGCTTGCTGGAAGTAATTAGCAAAATTTTGAAGGTTATTCAATTCCTTTCTGCAATCCTAAAGTGTAAGTGTAGCAGGAATAGCCGGCGGAGAGACACCATAATTATTATTACAAGAATTATGAATACGCAGTCAAAAGTATACTACACTTTTGTTGAAGCGAGTATAGGAATCCAAAACATGCAAAATCTCAATTTCTCACTCGCATAGTTTCTTGGTATCTATATCCTCGCAGTACATTCATTTACTGGCTATAATATCATATATGACTGAGTTACAAGTATAGATTCACTGTAAAAACTGATGATTATATATATTATATATATTATTATATATATAATCACGAAATTTTGGCAGCAGGTACATGGATGGACAGAACTACTACTACATATTGCCTATTCATAATAATCCAGGATACAAGGATAAAAGGTCAATTGACGGTTACAAGTTTAAGGTCAATATAAAGTGTCCAACAATATGCGTTTTTAACTTGCATCACTAAAAATTTAAGGCTCACTGTTTTGAAACTTTTTGAATCTGAGTAGTACTGTTGGGTGATTAGAAACACGATACCCGAGTTTGTTTTTTCGAAGATTCCCTAATTTAAGGCTTCATTAAACAGGAAATTGCTATGACTAAAGAACACAAATGTTTCTCTACTACACAGAACAGAGCCATACAGTCTGCTAAAAACGATCTGCAAGGGTTCCGTGCAAACTTGACGTGTCATTAAATGGAATTAAAATCGACCTTGAGTTGAGTCTGCAGGGCATCTAGCAGTTAGTTATCCAAAGCAGAAACTTCATTTAATAATCGTTATTCTAGAGTCGTAGACTGTCAAAGTTCAAGTACGAGTTTTATCTTTTCCATCCGGATTACGTTTTCATACCGGATTTTCACTTTCTCAGTCAACTCTACTTTTACTTTCTAAAACTCTAACTTGCATTTATTGTACGACCTACTTCTTCTATTGACCTGCCTCTACTTTACTCAGCTTTCTCTACACAGAATCAATTACTATTTTGATCACTTAGGCTTCCTTAATGTTTTTCCAATTTTGGAAATTAGTCCTAAAATGGATTGATGGATTTATTCATTACTAATCTGTTGCAAATGCAGTCGCTTTATAGGATGAAATTAATTATTCATTATTGGATTAATCATAATATATATATCACGTATTAAATATATGCACAATTATAATTCAGATTTCTTATTCTATGTAATTGTCAATCGAATTATGTTACACGCATTTCACTGATTTTATTTATTCTACTGCATTTTCATATTTGATAAGAGCGTTAATTTTATTAAATTTAATTATTTCATTCTTTATTAAGTAGTGGTAACACTACTTTATAAACATGCCTGATCTGTCTGTCTGTC
>JABASH010005218.1:0-12481 GCA_019776445.1 Tomocerus maximus | reverse complement strand
ATGTTTTGATTCAATTGTTCTATATAATATTACTTGATTTTGACTGTATCAATTTTTTGATAATAATAAGCGTGTTCCACTTACGTGAGCGTGACAAATAATAAGCGTGATTATGTCATTTATTTTTCATTACTAAGACCAGTTTACTTTTATCGGAGGACCAGTTTACTTTTATCGGAGGACCAGTTTACTTTTATCGGAGGACCAGATTACTTTTAGCGGAGGACCAGTTTACTTAGCCCGGAGGACCAGTTTACTTTTGCCCGGAGGACCAGTTTACTTAGCCCGGAGGACCAGTTTACTTTTGCCCGGAGGACCAGTTTACTAAGACCAATTTACGTGGGACCGTTGCGCCTTTGGGGATTGTGATACACTGACGGATTTTAAAGTACACATGGCACCCGAAGTCGAACTATACTTAACCCAATTATTATAAGTAGAGTATACAACAGAATCATTATGGGAAATTATGTGAAAACGTTAATTTAATAACCCTCAATTATGATAATGACTGTAAATTAATAGCAAATAATTAGGATTTTATCACTCTGCAATTGCCCTGTATACTGTATATGTAAGGCAGCTTCCTTCTTGAATTCTTCCTCATCTGGGTCAAAAGTTATTGACATTTCTTCCCGCGGTGGACACAAAAATATCTCAACTACAACGTCCAAACCCATTTAATTCTGTGCATTGCACAATCAATCAAATGACATTCTTTTGTACAGTGCAGTGTTCGACCAGCAAAGGTTCAACTTTTTTTGAACCTTGCGACTTTTGATCTTGACATGAAAATGATGTCTTGGCTACATCTGTTACAAGTTTAGTTAGGTAGGGCAAAATATTGTCAGACGTCGAGTGCCATATACATTTAAAACACGCCAGGGCATCATAATACGTTAGCCCGCTGTTGTTATAATATAGTTGAAGTTGTCCATTGTCCACAAGCATAAACTGTTTATAGTTTATTTGCGCGTGGACAAGGTTGCTATACATAAAATAAGCATTAAAATTTGATCATAATATTTGTCCCAATCCATAAAGTCTTTGAATTGTTGCATGACCCATTACAAAATCCCTGCTCTTAAAGATCGGTATAAATAGTCTTTCCATTACATTTTCGATTCAGTCGTATCGTTCTTCTCAATAAAGGTCTGTTCGCTACTTCTGTCGTTTTAACTTTGTTCGTCATGTTCAAATTAAAATTCATTGTCCTGATTTACTGCGCAACAGTATGTTACGGCATTCGCCAGCAAATTATTTTCTACACCGAATTAAATTGCACTGGAGAAGGGTTGATACTGGAAAGCAAGCAAAGCGATCTGGCTGCAGAAGCACCTAGAATCATCTCATCATACCAATCTACTTTGGGCGTTGGATCGTGAGTATTTTGTTAATTTTATTTATCGAATCGAGCAGTAATAATAAATAATGATCATGGTAACAGTATCTTTACTATATAAATAAAAAAAGAGACGGCCCAGTTTTTGGGTGACTGATCGGCCAGACTAAAAAGCCCCATCCGCCCCACTAGCCCCAGCCGCCCAACCCTATCAGTTTAGATTAGATTATGAAAATTTAGGTTAGGTTTTTCGGGGTGGGGCGGGTGGTGCGGCTGGGACGGATGGGGCCTTTTAGTCTGACCGGGTGACTGATGTCCTTGATTGAGTTGATTGTGTAAAAAATGTACTGAACTGAATTGTTAACTATATTTGCATAGTTGGATGGTATATTCTGATGTCAACTTCACGGGGGATAATGTTTTTGAGATATCGTGGATGGAGTCCCCATACTGCTACAATTACAAAATGAATGCCAATTCCTCACGGTACTTGGGGCCACCAGACACGACAACGAACTCCCTTTCCTTGTATGAAGAAACAGCATACAGAGGCAGAGAAATTACAATTACGGGACCTGCATTTTCCAATATTCCATTCGTACCCAAATCAATTATAACTACTGGAGCGACGAGTTGGACATTTTATAGCGGAGATAATTTCGACGGAAATGCGACATGTTTCATTCCACGAAGTAACAGATGGTATGATGGCATTTATAGTATGAATTCTACAATGTCGAATGTCAAATCAATTCTGAGGGGTTGTGAGCGCCGAATTGATCATTTCATTTATGGAGGCAATAAAAAGGAAGGCATTTTCGACCAAACCAATGTTTAAGCAAATAATTACGACGTAATTTTTAATAAAGCAAACAATTTTGCCAAATTCGTCGGTCGAATAATAAATCTACAGTTTCAATAGGGATAAATAGATGTACCTACCTATATGTTAATGTACCTGTTAAATATTTTTTCTCATGTGTAATTAAATTTTTCACGATCACATTTTCATTAATAGAATAAAATATTCTGATTCTGTTCCAAATGTTTAAATTTCTGTGAACAACATGATGGTGTTTTGCACACCAACAGGAGTCTGTTGTCTGTTCAACTACTGTGCGTGATAATGTCTATACTGAACAATTACCAACAGAATACCGCAGATTCTGGCAGGCAATTTGAGCATGAAGAAAATGTCTGCTGACAGTTTCAGGTTTTTCAGTTTCGATTCTTTTTTGGAAGATTAGTTATAACCAGAGACCGGAAAGGTAGGATGGATCATATTTTTATTCTTTCGGCTTATAGCCCTGCCACTTTGTATGTCACCGTTTCATGACCTCAGGATTCTTTAAAAAAAAATAGGTCATATAAGTCATATTTTGGGTTTAAGGTGATATTTGAGTCATATTTGGGCTATTTTTGAAGTTATTTATTTATTTTTCGATTTTTGCCCCAGAAATGTTGTCAAAAAGTCGCGTTTCCAGAAATTTAGCTTTACATTACAACCATTTTCACATTTTTGGAGACAAAAATTACTATGCTTCAAGAATAGAATTCACTGTATCCGAAAGCTTAAAAATTTTATCTGATATCGAGAAGAAACTCAAAGAAGCACATGGAAACCAAGCTGAACGAGTACCTATTTGAAAAATGGGCACGGGTGTAAGAAAACCGAATACTCAAATTTTGGTGCCTTTAAGAATGTACCGAAACCTTATGCACATTTAGCATCCAAAGGCTGATTTTGAGCGACAAACGCATGAATTTTACGGTTGAAAATTTAGAAATGATAATAGTGTCAAATCGGGTGCAACAAAATGAATTCGATTTTTGTAGGCATAGTATACAGTGTCATAGCATATAGTGTCATTTCGCAAATAAAATTTGTATTGATTAATTTTACGTCCAAAAATAAGGTATTTTCTTCTTTGGCGTATATTTTAAATTTTTTTAATGCATTTTTAAGATCTTATTTTGCACATTTTTAGGATTTATATGTTGGGACAGTATTTGAAGACCTACAATTACGATTGGGATGAAACGATATTCATTGAATACTTTCAAGAGTTTATTCCTGCCTACTGCGAGGCATCCCCGAGTTTCCACGTTTTTTATTGCAGTTATTCCATAATTTCTAGTACATTATTTGAAAACTCAGTTAATCAATTAAAACCTGAATCCTTTCCCGCTAAATATTAAGTAAGTAATAACGTACTTGCTTGTTCGGCGTAACGTAACACCGATGGTTTCCGGAAGTCTAATCAAACTGTATGTGATGTTCCTTAACCGTCGGCTAAATTTCAGCTTGGGTCCCGTCGAAACTGATGTACTACATGTGGTCGCTGCCTGTTCTACATAGACCACTTACAATTTAACCCTAAGATCCCCAAAGTATTGCGGGTGTGTGACCTATTGACCCTACAACCTTGGTATTTTATGATCATGTAAATAATCTACCCCTCTTTCGTTTGCTTTTAACTAAAAGTTATTTGGCGGACCCAATCTCTATATAACAATAATTAATAAACATTAAATTAAAGAGAAGAAATTCTCGACTGTCACATTCTAACATATCCACCCACATACTATTATGTGGACATGCCAGTCACATGAGTATGAGTGAGAAACTCATCAAAGGTATGTTGGGTTAATCGAAACCAAAGCCCAGTAGTGCAGCATACTTATTTATATATTTTAAGTGCATAAAACGATGTATGTTTGATGAACAATGGGAATTGGTATAATAAAAAGTAGAATAAACATTGTTAACTGTTTACTCAAGAAAATGGGGAATAGAGTAATAGCCGGAAGTACTTTGACACTTGGAAATAAATTTCGTAGGACACGATGCACTACTGCTGCAGGTAGGAAGGGTTTGGAAAATGACTAAAATATTTAGTTTACTCTTTGTACTCAGTTCGGGTTTCTTTCTGGAGAGCACCGTCGTCGCCAGCAGTCAACCCAGATCCTATGCTCAATTAGGTAAGGTACGTATTTTAACCCTTTCTAACTATTTCAACCCAAATATATTTTCTGATATCGTGGGATTCGTGTCAAATCTAAATCCTCTGTATGATAGTTGGATGGAAAGGTAATAAATACTTTGTTAAATAAAACCCGAAGAGTTCAATGCTCTTAATCAAGTATATTAACGTTTACCCCTATTCTAAATATTACATACAACAACGATACTGTGCTTTTTCACAGTTTGGCAATTCATAATTTCATGTTGATAAATGATAATTGTAAATAATTATAAAATCTGAATCATGCTACTGACTTTTTCTGAATGTTTTTCAATGTCTCATGGTTTTGCTGTGCTAGACAATTTCGATTTTGAAAATGTGCCTATAACTTTTGACACGGACAAGATATATACCTACCATTGACCTACACAGCTGTGTTCCACAACATGTTAGCTTTCAAATGAGCTATCACACGATTTTCTACTATGAACAGAACTAAAGTTATACTGAATTGTGATTTAAACCCCTAAGAACTCAGTGGTCCTTCTGATACAAATAGATAACATTGTAACTTAATCCGTTCAAAATTCGAAATCTATCGTGCACATCAATTTAGGACTAGACAGACTGATGTACCAACAGATAGTAGTATTCGCATACAGAGATAACTAAATTTCCCCTGAATAAAGATGAACAACACTTCCTGGGACTTAGAAAATCTTCTGCGATCCAGAAAATCTTGCCATCCAGACTGGGAAGGGTTACCCTTCCCAGTCAGGAGGGTTGGAACGTGACCTCCAGGTCATGTCCGGTAAAACATCCGATAAAACATTAAGGGGTCGCGGTGGCGTCTAAAAATATTCCGAGATACATAGTCGTACTTCTGGACCCTTTTAATCGACGGGCAAACCAAAACAGATTTTCTTCAAGCTTAAAATTATTTTCTTTTGTACGATATTTTTGCGTTTCTAAATACATTTTTGTATTTTGATGGTCGATTTTCATTTGGTGTTCATATAATAATATTTATTAATAGTTTTTGCTTGCAGAAATTTAATTATTGACGATTTGGCTAATGATCTAATGTATGTTTTCGTCATAATGGATGGATATTTTAGAGGCATTCCAAATGGTTATGACCTCTCCTGTTCAGTAAAGAAAGTATTAAACGTGCAGAGATGTAAGCTGACAAAAATTGTTTTTTATGGTGCTTCTATTTCAGGGCGACGGGTACGAGTTCGGCGCCAACTGGACTGTGTGTCCAATGGGACCTTCTCTGATCGAGGACCCGAGTTGTGTTCGGTTTTGTACTACTCCTGCAGTAACACGGCGGGAAAATGGGAGAAACGGTGGTTCAGTTGTGGGCGGGGGAAGCATTATGACCCCAGTTCACCCACAATGTGTACTCCAGGACATTGTACCAAAAAGGGGAAATCGGCAGCCCCAGGGGACGACATGAAGGCAACCACAGAGGAACCGTCTGGGGAAGAAATCAAGGGGACCGAGGGGCCGACAACAACAACGACCGTCCGGCCCCCCCGCCCTCTCGCTGCCACCGATGTCTTTTTCAGCTCCAAGAAAGTAAATAGATGATTTTCAAGCTTTAATTATTCAATGACAATATTATAGACAAAAATTCGATATGACCACAATTTTTGAGGCTAAATCTTTTCCAGTCATTTTCGCCCCTCTATATTTTCACATTTAATAATAAAATTAAGCACAATAATATTTGATTTTCAGTTGAGCTGGGATAATGCCATGGACTTCTGCGTGAAGGCCAAAGCGACACTTCTTGTAATCGAGGAGGAGCAGGATAATTTGTTTATAAATAGTCCGGCATCATTAAAAAGAGCTCGTAAATAAAGTTATTTTGAACTGTCAGTAATTTTTTCCGGACCTGATGTTTGATGTTTTTTACTCCAAATTTTTCCAGCTTACTTTGCCAAAGAAACTGTTTGGTCGTCCGCTAAGTTTACAAACACGGAATATGAAAAATTGTACTGGGAACCAGAACATTTGACAATCGAAAACTTCAAGTCGAAAAATTCGAGTGCATTGAAAATCAACTGGGGAGTTGGAGAACCGAGCGACAAAGCAAAAGATGGGAAAGAGCTTTGTGTCGATATCCTATTTTCCGGTGGAAGTAAACTTCCGATTTGGGCTGCGTCTGATTGCAACCTACCGAAATACTTTATTTGCACTCGTAAAGGGTAAGTGCCTGGTATATCGGTCATTTCAGATGTCCGATTCGGGCGATCCTGCTTAAAAATACCATGATTTTGGAAAATAGGCATAACCGGGCTCTCAAAAAATCTCAAATTTTTTTCCCGCTTTCCGGCAAGCCAATCTTCCTGATCCCAGGACCGGTGGTAGGACATCAAAAAATTCCCGATTTCCCAAATAATGGGGAAAATTTAACTTTGTTCCTGAAAAACTTCTTTCCCGTCCCTCCTTCTCAGAAAAATTTTTGTGCCCACATTTTTCGAGGGCTCGGGCAAAACATTTCTTGTTTCCCGAAATTATCCTCCGATGAATCTTATGCTTGGTTTAATTTGTATCTTCTATATACAGAGAAGACCGCCGGTCGACAAAGCCAGAGGAGCAGGATCCTATTGAAGAGCCCGTAAACGGGTATCCTGGCTCCTTGACAATCCGTGGTGTCAATGGGGATGAAAAAGGGATCAAATTGGCCGGACAACTGCTCCAGTCCAATCGATCTGATTACTACTACTTCTACCCGGAGAAAAGGAAACTCCTGCCGTCGCCTCTGCTGGACGATGAAGATCACCCGTACCCGGGAACGTACAAACCGACCAAATCCGGCATGCCGCTAAGGGCGATTGACACAATCACGATCAGAACGAATGGATCTATCTTTCCGATGTCCAACAACCAAAAAGTCATCTTTGTCCAAGAGGGGAAGTTTGCGTCGGGCGTCTTCCAGCCGGACGCTTCATCCTTAACTGTCACTGTGTCCCTGTCGGCGATAAATGGAGTCTTACTCCTCACCCCGGGGCGTGCAATCGAGTTCCTGACCTATGACTGGCATGACGTGTTCAGCGGACCCACTCCGGGCAAGTGGAAACCTGAAAAAATAACTGAGTACGGAGACAAGCCCTGGGCGAAGGCGGGGCACGGAGTGATGAAGCTGGTGGGCCAAGACCTGATTGTTTGGATACCAGACGACAAGGTTGACATTCCTCCTCTTCATTGAATTACGAGTTACACAAAAATTAGTCCAACCGGGAGATCGATGTATTGCGCCATCCGGACGGATACTTGTAAATTCCAACCTGTGTCCTGGGAGGAAGACAACCTGTCAAACACTTTGTGACCAATTATTTTAAATCCTCCAAAATATTATCCATAAATGTTTCTAATAATTATTCATTCGACCTATACATCAGGGGCTAAGAAAATCTCAATCCGAATATCGCAAGTCATTGTTACACCGCGCCCCATTCAATTCCGAAAATATTTAAAACCTTCTCTACTTCAATTTGCTTACATATAATGTTATTTTTTTAGCCGTTTCTCTATGGCTTTAATTTATTCCTTTCCATTAACATTCTTAATTGATGTGCGTGAATTAACAACGGAAGAATCAATAAAACCGACCATATTTGTTTTTAGCATGTTTAGCATAAAAACATTTCCGTTTTTCCTCTAAAGATAAGAATAAAAGTGTTTGTGTTCTTGGAAGAGAATGAATGTACGGAAAGATGTGTCAAATTAGTTTTTGGATGGAGACATTGAGACAGTGTCAAAAAATATCTGGCCATTAATAATTGTAGAAATGGCATTTATAAGGTAAAATATTTTATTTTTGAAATTAAAGAATCGAAAGTTCCGATTCGAAACTAATTTTCTGAAAAATTGAATAGTTTCTTTTGTGGTCATTCGAAAATAATTCTTATGATATGCACGTTAAAATTACATATAGATATCAATTATGGTTATATGATTAGATCAGGCAGAGCATATAATGCTGGAAGGACAATAATTTAGTGCATCGTAGTAGTAGTGTGTGTAGATACGTAAACTCTCAATCAAAAGTTTTCTGAGTAAACACGAAAGGACGACGGAGAACAGACGGACAACCTTCAATGGATTTTAAGAATGGCAATCCATATCGATTTTTGCACGGCCTGTCGGTCTCCTACAGCCTACGTCCTACCCACATTCAGTTGGGGTTTATTGGACAGAAGTAGCTCCCCTGTTAGCCCACTCTTCTCATGTAAGTATATCTTGTTAAGGAAGAACCATTACAAAAGGTTAGCTTATTCGGGAAGAAGTGCATTCTATTTTGTCACGCCATTCAGGGCCGTAACCATTGGCAGAGCCGGAGAACCTTTAATTTAGAAACATTAAAAAAGTTGATGCTTCTAGGAAATTATTGTAAATAGGAAAAACTAAAAAACTGTCAATTTAATAATAGAAAATCCCTCTAATTTTATTAACTCCTTTCTTATCAGTTTTCCAATTAATCAAAAAAATACTGATTTAAACTGCTAATTTTTGTGATTTTATTTGTAATTAAGTCTTTTTAATTTAAACAAAGTCACCCTCCTTAGGTCTCATGACAAAAGCGTTAGAAAGTACTGATTTCATAAACTAACCAAAATGCTGGTTAATTAAAAATAAGGTCGAGGTATCTTAATTACTGAAATTCAAATGAGAAGGAACATTTTGACTATACATAATGTGGCTTAATTATTATTTAGGATAAGATTTGTTATGTTTGATAGATTAACCATTTGTTCTAGTAGAATTCTTTTTATTGATTTTGGGGTATAGTCTCTAACCTGTAAGCCCCCGCTGGTTGCGTCACTGGGTCTGTAATAGTTGCTTTCTACTTTAAATCGTCGAGTGTACAAGCGCAATGAGCCCAAAGAACCGGGGAACATGCAATTACAGATATTCGGTTATTTAGGAAACGTGAGGCAAACTCGAAACTAAAACTTTCTATGATTTGGGCAGGTAGTTAGTTAGACTTTTAGACTAAAAGCGATTCTTTTCTGCAGACCGACTGTTTTAGGTAAGTGCTTTTTTACTTTTTTTATAATATCGTCCAAGTTGCAATATAATTTTTGAAATCTAATCCTTTTCGCCAACATAGTGATTTCCAGAAATCCCTAAATGATGAGTGAGGCGTAAACGACGATAAAACGACAGTGCAGCAGCAGCATTGGTTACAAATTATTATTTGAAGAAATGAATCTCTGAATACCTTCATTTCAAAATACATCGTGGTCGTCAAAATGTGAGTAAAAATTATTATTACGTATTTTTAAACGGGAGGCAGATTTACCTGTGAAAGCAGAAATAGATTCTTTTCCGCCCGTGGCATTGGCGGTAAAAAATTAATCGGGATAAACTTTAAAACTCAATCCCGAGAAACCAATCAGCAACAGAGCAACATAAACTCCAAAAATTTAATAAATTCTGCAAAATACGGCATGACACGCCAAAATAAAACTTTTTTAATTATAGAAAAAATTATTTATTACTACAATTCGGTATTCTGGTATTCAATTATCGTAGAACCCCATTCTATCCACCCCCCTCGTATTAGTTCACCATACGGGGTGAACTATTTTCTTATGACGTTTACAAGTTCCTCGAAAAAATAATTTAAATGTGATTTACACTATTAGTTCACCCACCAGGGGTGAACTATTAATTTTTTGCATAAACGACAAAGGTCTTTAAATGAAAATTGGTAACGCTATTATGCAAGACTAGAAATAATGGGAGAAATAAAGTCGAGTTTTGATCTTGCATGATAAATTAATGAATTTTATGAAATAAGTATAAATTAGTGTTACTTTTGTCGTTGAGCTAGAAAAATACAAGATATTATAAACTGAAAGGACAGACAAAATCATTTTTTATTCTTGTTTTGTCAAAATCTATAAATTGCATTGATGCTACAAGCAAAAAAATATTTTGTTAATTGTGTAAATGCACGAATGGCATCCTGTCGGTCACTGACGCTTTGTACATTTCTGCGACTATTATTTACTTGCTGCTGATCATGCTGATATAATAATATATGCATGATTATAAGTGCTTATTATGTAATTTGTCTTCTAAATCTAAACCATTCTAAACTATTTTCAATTATTTCCAGGGTTTTTGTACTAAACTAATTTTTTCCATCACAAAAAAAATCTTTAAAATTGTCCATTTTGTTTTGAAATATTCAGCTTAGCTGATAAAATGTCAAATTAAATCTCGAGACAATTTTGTTCCCTGGTCGTGCATGAATGACACGAAAATTGAGGTGCTTGAGCTTGACTGACAGCGAATCTGCCCAAATGCTCAACTGCATGCTGATATTATGGTCTGTTTGTCCATTTTGAGTTTCATATAAAATGTGACAATTGGTTATAAGAGTCTGTTGACGACCAATGGATGGATTCTTTATACTCTATAGATGCTTTAAAAGTGGCGAGGAGTATAACAATATCACGGTCTGTAAAAGGATAATATTATGTTATTATCCTTCCGCACCGAGGAACAAAAGTGCGATGCTTTTATTACAAAAAACCATTTAAACCTTTCCTTAGAGCTTAAAAATTATATATAGAAAATATAAACTTTTTCTCCAAACTTTCCACAAATGGATTGAAACATTTTATAGTAGAAACATTTTTTACATAAAAACACCGAAATCTTTTTCATAAAATCATGGAAACATTTTTTCCGAAAAAGCATAGAATTCTTTTTTTTCATAGAAGTTTAGAAGCCCTTTTCCTACCGTTTTTTTAAATTTTAACATTATTTCTATTTTCATTCACAAAAAATTAGAGCTTTAAAAATTTAATGGCTCTCTAATTTTTGTGCCTTAAAAAAGCAAAAGCGGAATGATGAAGTTGGTATTTTGTTCCCTGTTGCGGATACCATAATGTCCAGAGCGCAGAGAGTATTTGTTCGGCCGGATGATGTGATTGTATTGTAAATTATAAGTGAAGCATTCTATCTGCAGTGATCCCAAAAGCATCCCTCTCATCGTTACTATCAATTACGTAAATGACACAGAATTACTTCATTATTGAAGTCCATTCCCAACAAATTAACGGTATACCTAAGTATCGGAGGAAATAATTAAGTCAGTGGAAACAAATCCTACTACAACTTACATCGATTGATTTTTAATGTCACAACATGGGTTAAAGGGATTTAAGACGTTTTATTTAATTTTATTTAATGATTTTTTGATTTTTAATTGCTTCGGTATACTTCTCAAATATATTAAAAATTCAAGGTAGGTACAAATCCTATGGTGTTATATCGATTTTTTAAAAATTTTTTCGGACACACCCCTCCAAAAGGGCGTGTCCGATTTCTTCCATTAACGAACTTGATCTATATTCCAACTTTTATTTAGAACCAAAAATGTCCATGTGTCTAAAGGTATCGTGGTCGCGGACAGACCGACAGAAAGCCATATGCATTGCGATGAAGTATCTAATGATACTTATTCATCACCAGATTAATAGACTGACTCCGTCTGTTAGTCCATAGTTTTCTACTCCCTCCACATCAACAACTATTAATTCTCTGAATGTCACTTCTCGTTTACTTAATCTGTTGACGTGCAACAAAATCTCTGGAACTCTTATTTTTCATTCATTTTAGTTTCTTACGCAATTTATTTGCTCTTCTTATTTCATTCTCCTCCATTTGTTGTTAAAATTTACAATTCACACTAAAAAGAAAGATTTCTTTGTTCCAGTAAATACAAATATGTAAATCATTATAATAATCCCGACATCTAACATTTATAAACATTTTTCTCTCGAATAAAAATGTGCAGGCAGCTTAGGATTAAATAATACACAAGCAATTTCAAATATTTATTATAATATGTACACGTCTCCTCTATTTTACACGCATTTTATGTGGAGATAAGCAAATCGAAGCTACATTCACTCTCAAATATTTAATACATACTTAATTCTGCAACGTAATAATCCGGTTTGGGATATTTATAATATTTATTGTCAAAATTATACGTACGTTTTGTAAACACAGTCAATATATTTTCTTTAAGCATAAAATGTTTATTAACTTTAAGTAAAAACTAACAGATTTTCGAAAGGAAAAAATGTCTAAATATTAATCAATGCACTGCTAAAAAGTGATTTGGGGAAACTATAATTAA
>JABASH010005217.1:0-12482 GCA_019776445.1 Tomocerus maximus | reverse complement strand
CACTGCTAAATTAATTTTATATAAATATTCTACAACCAGTTTCTCTTATATTTCTATATACGAGAATTATCTTCAGTATATAGGTTCATTTATGCAATGATAGGTAATGGTCATGTGAATTTCAAAAACCAATGTCTTTAGTTGTATTTTTTGTTTCATTCTATCAGTTATATGCCCACAGAACACGAATCTAATTTATTGGGGAATTAAATAGAAGGTTAGAAGGGTCATGTAATAGAATGCAATGTCTGCCCACAATTATAGAGAAAATAAATTTCCGAAATCCATAGCAGTATAAAAAATAATATTTGCCCTCTCTACATTTACATAGTAAACTATTTATTTAAAATTTTGGGGCTAAGACATTTATTTTTGATTAGAAGCGAAAGCATTCACAGGTATCCTCTCAAATGTTCCTGATAGTATGGGAGCAACATTAACATACCTAAAGATAAAATAAATAGTATAAATTACACTTATGGCTTTGTAAAATCATTTGTAAAATCATTTGTAAAACCATTACTCACATTTTTATTAATATCAGAATTATTCCTACAATCTTTGACTTCGAGTAAAGGTAATTTTCGATACAAAACTATTTTGATTTTATCTGAATAACGATTTGAGATATGTAATTCAAGTAAACTTGCATGTCGGATCAGAATAATGTACAGCATGTCAATTATAATCCAGCTATGTAATCGTAATCTATGATGTATGTCAATATCGTTTTCCATACTTAAAGCAATAAAGATTTTGCTAATAAAAGCTATGACTCAATCATCAGATAGACTCATGCAGCCTTTCAATTCTTTTTTTTACAACTTTACTGTCTGTAGTCTCAATATCAAATATAACGGTATAATAAAAGTTATGTAGTCGAGATTTTTATGCGAAATTTTGTTCTTTTAGGTTTATTTGTTTTGTCCCATTGTGTATATGTAAATCAAGTCAAAACATGTTTTTCTGAACTGCTCCAAATTGCCCATATTCCAGGAAGTTACTTGAGTTGAAGGATAATGATAAAAGACTTATCAGTTGTTTAACTTATTTTAATTGATGAATCATGTTTCCTTTTGATTGAAGGACGTACATATTATTCCCATTTTAAGGAAGTTGGTTGTTTATTTTTAGCAAATATATATTGTTCAAAAGGTATTTGGGATATATTTAGTTCGTTGATTATTTGTCTGTAATTTATTTGTTTGATTTTACAGACATACATTGGACCTGTGCTAATATCCGTGAATCCATACAAAGAACTTCCTATCTACGGGCCCGACTACGTTAAGAAGTACTACAATATCAATTTCATTGAAGTTGCTCCGCACATGTAAGTTTTTACTTAATGCATGTCTTGATTATAGTAACTGTAAATTACATAAAAATAAATTGTTCACGAGTTTAATCATGAAAAGTGGCAATTAATTTTTGTGTAACGATAAAATGGGAATTTTGACAACAATAATGTTAAGCAGCATAAAAGTGTTTCTGTACTGCATTAGCACTATTAAGATTAATTGTTGCCATCTAAAAAATGGTAAAATATTCTGACATTTCTAATATAGCCTTTTTATCTCTGGTATATGCACAGCTAGTTTTGAAAGTAAAAGGGGGATTGTAACTTTGCAGTATATAATATTTGTTTTGATAACACAGACACTAATCTACATTTTATCTGCTCCAAGGTTGTATGGTCTGTCTTGTAATGTAAACGGATAAGTATACATGGCATTCACGTAGACAGGCAGAGGTAGAAGCAGTATGACTATCACATCTGGAATAAATTGTGGTGGAAAATGTAGGTAACTGTTACTTTCTCCAAAAAAGCAGGTAGTACTGTTTTGATTTCATGCTTTTATTTATTGCCATTGGGTAGGTTACCAGTTAGTACTATCGAGAAGAGTGATGTAGGTTGCAAAAAATGGGAATAGAAACAGTGGTATTGCAATATAATGTAGGTAGCTATAAAGTATTGGGTACACAGAGTGCATAAACACACAACTTCACGATCCATTCATAATATTTATAAATGAATTTATTTAAATCACTAAATAATGGAAAACTACGATGGTAAAATTAGAGGTACAATATGATTAATAATGCAACCACAAAACAATACATAGATAGCACAATCTGAGGAACAGAGATTGCAAAATCATAAAAATAATAAAATGCAGATGCTCATGAAATGCAACCAAGTCTCATTTCACTGAACACATTGATGAAATATTCCGCAATATTTGTCATGTAGTGAGCGATGGAGCTTGTGAAGCTTCTATTTATTTAGCTTATTAGTATACTTGTGCAAACCAGACAAATAGAATCTTGTTTCAATGATTAATATTGATGAGTAACATGTTCACGGAATGAAAGTGGCACTAGTTAATAGGTGTGTGATAATTATTATGTATTCCTGTGGATATTAATCCAACTTTCTATTTCCTCAGCTATGGAATCACCGATAATGCCTACAAGCAGCTCAGAGAGGAGAATCGAGACCAGTGCATCCTCATTTCAGGTGAGATATCCTTTCTGCGATCCACTTTTGCCAAATTTGAGACATGATGATAGCTACATTGTCTATGATTTGCAAATCTCCAAAATGTAACAGTGTACCATATCTGATGCATAACACATGCAAAAAATACCATAGCGAATATTTATGGGATACAATGAAAAAAAGCTTTATTTGCATGATCCTGCTTGTTGATATACGAAAAGAAGAATGTTCTACGAAACCTTTTGCGTCAAGACATTTTATCTCAGTAGATCAGTCTTTATTCCTGAAAGAATTGAGATGAGTCGAGGTCAAGAACTCTAATGGATCACGTCAAAATGTTGACCTCGGTCAGATTAATTTCCCTGCTCATTAAAGTATCTGCTGTCCAAATAATTTGAGATTAGTATTTTGAGTTGATGATTATATGACATCCGTTGGTCAAAATAGTTCTTGAGATGATTTATCATACTTATCGAAGCAGAAGGCTAACGTCATTTTCAAGAATGCATAATGAATGAATTTATGATTTATTCAGGCGAATCGGGCTCTGGGAAGACTGAAGCGTCAAAGAAAATACTCCAGTATATCGCCTCAGCATCCAAAACGTTATCTCCTGTCGAAGGCACAAAGGATAAACTTTTACAATCGAATCCTGTCCTTGAAGCATTTGGAAATGCTCAGACAAATCGAAATGATAACTCTAGCCGGTTTGGAAAATACATGGATATCGAATTTGATTTTAAGGTGAGATTTTGTTGTTCAGGAGCTATCAGTATCACTTTCCCTATCATGATATTTTCTTTGACTTGTGCATCTGAATGTTTAACGATAGACATTTGTTCGGAATTATAGGGAACTCCTATTGGTGGCCATATCTTAAATTATCTGTTAGAAAAATCCCGAGTTGTCTCTCAATCTAAAGGAGAGAGAAATTTTCACATTTTCTACCAGCTGCTCAGTGGTTTGGATAATTCAATGCTGGAGACGCTCAAATTAACTCGGAGCATCGGCGACTATCACTACCTAAACCAGGTTAGTTCTTGGCACTCCTACTATACTTCTCAATCAAATTATAGGCCAACATTTATTTAGCAACTGCATCTCTATGCCTACTCTATATCTCTATTTGCTTTGATATAAATACAATATACACTTAGTAGCTAATTGAGATAGCAAGTCTGAACTGTATCAACTGAAAACGTCTGTAGCACTTAATAATGGTACCTAGCCCTAGCCTGACTATCAATGTGTACTCTGTTTTCTTATAAACACTTTTCTTATGAAAGACAAATTGAAAGAGGAATTTATGCGAAAAAAGTTAATGGGCCGTTCAATGTATTTACGTGCAGACTCAGTCGTGCACACTCAATCTGCTCTAGTGAACTTTCAATATCAAGGAGGAAGGTATCATCAGTAGCAGTAATAACACTTCATAGAACCATAAGTACATACTGATACTTTTCCCTCTTAACTTAATTGAAAGATGAAGCCAGATACACTTAAGCTCATCAAACTTTATTTGAGAAATATTTGCGCTGTAGCTCGACTACTTACTCGACTTATTTTACTTCTGCTCACCACAAGTCAAGCTAACAATAATTGATTCATTAAGATTGTGGTACAAAGATTTTTATGATGTACAGGGCCTTTCATAATATTAACTCCCATCCGTAACATCAAACCTTAATTTGTATTGGTATGTTTCCATTTATTGTATCTCTATGCTTTTTCAATGTAATGTCAGTCGACCTTAACATACACATTTAATATTTTTATATTTCAATCATCGCACAAAAACTAGTATTCTATTACTAATTTCTCAAAACGGTTCCTAAGCACGAAAATAAATTATAAAAGCTATAAAATTATAATCCAAAGTTAATTATTTTAGTCAAACTAATATTTTCTTTGACAAGTTTACTTAAACAATTGAAAGTAAATATCCAGTTTTTTCATTTGCTGGTTAATTTCCACTTCTAAGAATATAAAATGGACAAGTTGTCAAAAAAATCATTTTGCGAAGTGCTTATTTCTTTTTACTCTGTTGTATTTAATATGTACTCAAGATCCAATGGCCATTTTAAATACATTCTAATGGCCATAAAACTCAAAATGGATTATCGTAGTAAGCAAAAGTAAACAAATGGAATAGTAAAATAAGCAAACAAGTTCTAATGAGCAATTTCATTAGCAAGACAGAATCTTGGCTTACGCCACATCCACAACTATGTTTAATGGGCATAATCATAGAAAGCGTCTCTAACAATGTAAGAGTAAAAGTAGTGACGTTATTAGTAGTTATTAGTAGTAGTTAGTAGTAGTTAGTGGCCTATTACTCCCACACATTAAGGAATCTTATTTTTATATGTAATAAACAATAATCTAATAATGACCAAATATGGAAGCCAAGAAGAGAACAGTGATTGATAACCACGATTATAAAGTGCAAATGCTAACAATTGATGTAACATTGGGTGTGCATGAGGTTAGAAATGAAATACTTCTATATCTGATTGATATCTTGAGTTGTGTAGGTACACTGTTGACTAAAATTGCCAAAGTAGGATGAAATGATGCTTGCTAAACTCCAAATGAGTTCCAAAGATTTCATGGCGTTTTAAGTGTTTATATTTGAATGCACAGGGAAACAGTAAAGCAAACAATGATGACGCAAAGCAATTCGAAGCTGTAAAAACTGCAATGGGGACAGTGGGATTTTCTTCCAGCGAGCAGGACGAGATTTATCACATTGTGGCTGCTGTTCTTCATGTGGGCAATGTGAACTTCAAGCAGGAAGGCTCCTATGGAAAAGTTATTACTCATGATACCATCAAATCCGCTGCCTCGGTGAGTAAAACTGATTATTATAAGTACACATACTATATAAATATTCTAAACATATTATTAATTATCTTTGGCTAATCGTTGTTGCAAATGGTGAACCAGTATGGTCTAGTATGACGGATGAAAGCATTATGGCTGTAATCGAACATTTTACTGAGTCAAATTAAGAAAAATAAGTAAAGCCATAAAGCAATGTCATAGTTATATTTATTCTGTTTTGTGCAGCCTATATTTAGGTACCTAGTAGGTCGGTTTATTATGCAATACCACATTAGTCATTTAAATGCCTGTACACCAAGCGTAAAAATAACAGCTTGTCTGTTTTTGCTAGTTCAACTTGGTCGCTAATAGGAATTTCTGCATATGTAGCATTGGATTGAAATTTTTGGGAAGTGAGCTGTGAACTGATTGGGTTTGCAGATGCACAATATGAAGTGATTGACTATGTCAGTGCTACATTGCATATGAGACACAAGATCTGCCATTAATGAATTAGCATAATAATGTATTATCTGGCTGATGAAAATAGTGCAAGCACAAAGCCAGCACAAGTTCCTAATAATATATATATAGCGTGATGTGTAGTATAGGTATTAATAGTACCTAATACGCTGAACTACATAGTGAGGGGGATTGAAAGATTTATTGCCAGAAAAGGGCAAACACTTACGTTTTAGATTTTCCAAATGCAAAAGCATGACATGCCTTAACGTCAAGTTCGAACTATAAAAAAGGAATGAGCTTCACTCCACATAAGAACACACGAGATTCTCAAGTTTTGACTCTTGATCTTGACAGTCATAAAGCTCAATATAGCTATAGTATCTACGTAGAAGTTCAGTTTCGCTCCGGCTGTGATACTGATGAAACTGGTCTATCTTTTCTCAATGTCATTACTGTTTACTCTATGCTCATTAAAGATGAGAAATGTCTAAAGATAAGTATTGCAGGAATGCTTATGTGAGAAAGCGAAGACTCCTTCACTTGTAAAGTGCATAAACAATATGAAATTTCATTTTTTAATTGTCCTCAAAAATTGCATCATAAGTATAAGTAGTATGGATAATTTCATTTGGCGTTTTGGTATCAGCGTAAGCGACTGTGCGCATTTCGAAATAAATAGTCAGATACTATAATATAACATCAGTTTTACTTACATAGCGTTGGTCTCCTAATATTTAAATTTTATTCTGACAGCTCCTTGGCACATCCCCAGAGAAGTTGACAAAAGCATTTACACACCGTACAATTGAGGCTCGTGGAGAACTGGTCACTTCTCCGTTGACCTTCGACCAGAGTTCCTATGCCCGAGATGCCTTAGCCAAAGCCATTTATGATCGTTTATTTACTTGGCTGGTACACAAACTGAACGATTCCCTTAAGTCTGACTACGATGGCAAGAAAACTCTCCTGGGAATTCTGGACATTTACGGATTTGAAATTTTCGAAGCCAATAGGTAAGCTTAAAACATTTATTTGCCTATTAGTACTATTACAATAAATGACATTGTCAATGTAGATAAAAAGAAATCTTTTGCATTCCTACTTTCGACAAAGATTTATTTATTTTATTGACAAAGCTTATCCCTACATCTCTGTTTCTGCCAGTAACATTCTATCTTCCTACCAGACTAATTTCAATGGATATATTACACAATTTTTACGAAATCTGGATGCGGATCCTAAGTTAGCAATTACCCATGTGCATTAATGTCCTTGGGTGTAGATGGAAAACTTTGTTTTACTGGATGATTCCCTTAGAATATTTGTATTTAACCGTTAGTACTAAGGTATAGCAGGGACTTCTGGTACAACCTTTTATATTTATTATCCTATTGGCTTCCAGAAAACCAAATACCGTATTTACCGATAATCATTGTTTTACGTTTACAAGACACTTGAAAAAATAATCTACATGTAATTTACGCTCTTAATAGTTCACCTATTAAGTAACTATTACTTGGTTGGTCAACTATTAAGTTTTCACATCAACGAAATACTTCAAAAAGTAGTGAACCCTGGTAAATGAATTCGGAAAATACGGTAGTAAAGTTTTGACAGCTACAATTTGTGAGGTTTTTAGCTGTTACATTCTATTTGCAAATAAATCATGGTGGAATAATACCAATTTTTATTATCTTTTCATTTGACAGCTTTGAACAATTCTGTATAAACTACTGTAATGAAAAGTTACAACAATTGTTCATCCAATTGACGCTCAAGTCGGAGCAAGAAGAGTACCGCAAAGAAGGAATCGAATGGCAACACATTGACTTCTTCAACAATAAAATCATTTGTGATTTGGTTGAAGAGAAGCACAAGGGTAAGTCTCCGTGGACATTTCCATTCTCTTAATTGTTAGTTATAATTATGGACTAGATTATAATATTTTGCCTATACGTTTGCATGAATTGATTGATCGATTCAAATGTTACTTATTGGTAGTACAGAATTCCTTTTAAAAGGTAATAAAAATGATAACTATAGTTATAAAATTTTATTAATTTCTCAGGAATTATTTCTTTGATGGATGAAGAATGCCTTCGTCCTGGCGATACAAGTGATTTCAGTCTTTTGGAAAAGATGGACAAAAATTTGTCGTCTCACAAGCATTACCTCAGTCACAAAAATGCAAATAGTAAAGACCGCAAATCATTGACTCGAGATGTAAGGAAACACTTGGCATTATCAGAGCTCCAAAATATTTTAAAATGCTTTATGTGTCATTTCTATATCGTTTAAATTTAGGAATTCCGCTTGGAGCACTACGCCGGTGAAGTCACATACAAGGTGCATGGCTTCTTAGACAAGAATAATGATTTGCTGTTCCGTGACTTGAGGGAAGCTATGACACAGTCGAATAAGTCTATTGTACAGGTAAATTGCAAAGTGTTGCAGGCAAATTAGATATCAAAATAATATCTACTTGTTCGTTACAATATTGATATAAGGTGATATCTAAGCTACCTGCAACATGTGTACATCTAAATGTGTCTAAAAATATAAACCTCATAGTCATAATAGTGAAAATAAATAAATAGTGAAATTATTCAAATATTTTCAAATATTCAGGAATTATCAGTATAAGCAGGGATCATCGGTTTGATTGATATCATGTAATTGTTTTTCGTAATAATAAATCACAGGCTATTTTCCCTTTGTCGGAACTTCAAAGGAAAAAGCGACCTGACACGGCTGCTACTCAATTCAAATACAGTTTGAATGAATTGATGGACATCCTGATGGTCAAGGAGCCATCCTATGTCCGCTGTATCAAACCAAACGATTTTAAGAAATCAGGTGAAAATAATCTCAATACTCCAATTCATGGTGTAAATGTATTTCATGTACTAAATTGACAAATCGATGTGGGAAAGCCAATTTTTTTATTGGAGATATCTTGACTTATGTTTTAGCTGTGTTCGATTTGGAGATTGTCGGACATCAAGTAAAATACTTGGGATTGATGGAGAACCTCCGTGTGAGACGGGCAGGTTTTGCCTACAGGAGACCATACGAATTGTTCCTTCAACGATACAAGAGCTTATGTCCCAAGACGTGGCCACATTACCAGGGAAGTCCGCATGAGGGTGTCAATATTCTCATGAAGCATTTGGGATATAATAGCGATCATTACCAAATGGGAAAGTAAGTTGCCATATCTCTCGTCATTTTTTAAAATAGCCCTTTTAAGTTTGTAACCGATATTCACTACATTTTCTTCATGTACACAAATCGTTGACAATTATCGCATATCCATAGACTTTGCTGTAGACAAAATCAGTGAGTCCTTTCCAACAGCGGGGGCAGGTTTCTCGGTTGCTATAATTTTATTTATATGCCAATGAAAAATTGAGTTAATTTCAATACTTCTCAGTCATTTTTATTGCATTAAAGTTAATTCGTTAATTAAAGTTAACAAAATCCTTATTTTTTACACAGCGAAGGCGAAGGATGCAAGCACGTAACATTTATAGAATTACATTTCGATATTTAGGTGATTGGATGGTGATTAGAAGTTTCAGACCAATTAGGTCTCCATGACCTCAAATAGCATTCCGTTATTGTATTTGTATGTAGGTAGTGGTATGACCAAATGGAAAAAAGCCTTTAGCATTCTGAATTTAATTATTATCTGTGTCTTTTAGTCTGGTGTCATGCGACAACTTAATAATTGAAAATGTGGTTAAGAATTAAAATTTAATAGAAAATTATTTTACCTATCAAAGATACACTTAAAAGCTCCGATTTTGAAAAATATCCTCTGGAATTTCAGTTAGTAGTTTGAAGGGTTGTGCTGTTGCAGGGGACCTTTGCCGGAAAAGGCATTGGTTTGGGGTATTTAATATCAAACAAAGCTTCATTCGCCACTCTGGCAGATGAAGTTTTTGCGTCTTCCCTTCGGCTCTGGTCTGTGTTTAAAAAATTAAAGTTTAAATTTGAAAATTGTGCAATTTTAAACCAATTTTGTCATAGAAGGTCTACACGTGTACGTTCAAATTTTTAGTCAGTTTATACTGTGGCAAGGGTCGTTTACATGGAAGCTATCTTTTACCCCTTAGCAGGTAATGACACCTTGGTTTGAAAATTCACTCAGGACCCAGAGTGGGTTCTGCTGAAAACGATTAACCTGGCAATGAGGGCCCCATTAGGTATCCGTCCCATGCAGAACCCAGTAGAACCGGCTTTACATGTAAAATCACTACTCCGGGTTTTGAGTGAATTTTGAAACAAAGGTGTCATAACCTGCTAAGAGTTAAAAGATCGTTTCCGTGTAAACGAACCTTACTATCAATAGATCCACCCTAATTCGATGAATTAACGAGAAGTATGTGCGATTATGCGGTAGGGAAACATAAATCGGTCATTATTGGGTGTGTTCATGTGCTTCGTATTTGAAAAACCAGATAAAATTCAAGCACAAACTGTTGCGGTCAAAAGTTAGAAATTTTTCCTATCTTCCTGAACGTCCCTTTTTGTTTCTCCTTTGTTTGTTTTTGTTTGTTTGTTATTTTTTCGCAGCATACGTTCAAAAATTTAAAAGTAAATATGAATGAAAATTCAAAGAATTTGGGATAACGCACACCATGGAAAAATATCAAAAAATAGGAATTGTCTCAGCGGTCCAAATGACAATGACCAAATTGCGTAACGTAAATTGGCCATTGAGATAGAGAAGAAACATTAACTTCACAAAAATATTAGTATCTTACCTTCGCCAATGTATGTGTGGGTTTCCAAAACAGTCACTTGGAATTTGAAGGTTGCAAAAGGATGTGTAAGGCATTGAATTTCGGTAAAATTGGGTCGCATGCCCATTTGATACAGTAGAGTAATCGGAGGAAAGTCAGTGACATTTTGTGGCAATGGCTAAGAAAATATTATACATGGAGTAAAATTCTGATTCCAATGTAACTCAGAGAAGATTGAAAAATAATCTTGAAATGGATTTACAATGCTTGCTACTCAATTACTTCTTACTGTTAGTATTTCCATATTGTATTCCAATTACAGATAATAAACTACATAAATGAATATCAATGTGTATAGTTACAATATGTCTTACATGTAGTGTTGTTGGGTGGAATGTGGTAGTCGTCTGAGGATCCACAGGTGTCGTTCTTGATGTTGTTGTCGGTTCGGGTTCCGTTGTCGTTGTCGACGTTGTCGGCTCAGTTGTCGTTGTCGACGTAGTAGTAGAATCGGTGGTTGTGGATTTCGGTGTCGTTGTTGTTGTGGTTGTCGTTGTTGTGGTAGAAGTAGTCGTGGTGGTGGGTGTAGTCGTCGTTAACTTTGTGGTCCTTGGGGTTGGCACAGTCGTAGTAATTACCGGTGTCGGTGTCGTTGGAACGGCTGCGTTTGGAATAAAATTTCCAAAAATCAGCTCTTTTTTTAGTTTTGTAGGTAATTCTTACATTTCCATAGCACAAAAGTGTACTCACCAGACCTAGACGTCACGGCTACTGTCGCTACTATGACCGCTAGTATAACTAGCCCTGTGCCAACGGCGGCTGCAATAATTGGTTTTTTATAGGTAACAAGCCTAGTATACCATCGTTCGGTGCTACCTCCAAAAAGAAGGTTTTCTAAAGAAACGAAACGTTTTAAATTTATTATTAATTATTGTTAAAATATGTGAAGCAATTTAAAAAAGATACCTTGGTCCGAGTTTGTAGTAGGGTTGTACATTTCTGGCATGAATGGCTTGGCTGTTGACTTGATCAATTATAGTATTTGCATACGCGATTTGATTTATGAGATGAGAACAAATGAGACTACTTTTTGTACCAATTTAAGTAAATGAAAGTGGCAATGTCAAAGAACTATTAGAATTGAGAGTAAAATGTTGTAATTGATGTGTTTTCAAGTGAAGATGGTTTTGTGAAATGATATGTAAATTGAGTAAAGGCCATCTAAACGGTCCAAGAAACGGGGGTGTTAGCTATAGACTTCTATAAATAGAGCGGTTCACTAATTGTGGTGTAGCATATCATACTGATAATATTGTGAGTACGCGGATAGTCAAGTAATCGTAAGACTGCAGAGCAATGTGACTTTGAGTCATTTCAGTTTCTACTTATACGAAGACATCCGAGGCTTTACACATTCTATCCACTTGCACTTGCCCCTGCTAGCCAGTTTTTTTATCGCGTTTACTATATTTTATATAATAAGTGCACTGCATACCGCTGATGTTACATAAATAAGTAACAAGAATGAACCTTCACGAAAATTACTTTACATTACACAATACACGAAATGATAATCAGAATCCGAGTCTGGAGTCCATTAGCTAGGGAATGCATTGATAACTATACTTTTTGTTTATATCAGACGTTTCTTAATGTCTATTTTATTACTTTCATGGCCAAACTGGCGAGAACAATAATATTATAGCATACTTTTTACTATTCAGTTCACTCATGCTTGCATGGAATACATGAATATCGAGTATAACGTCTAACATACGTAAAATGGGTTTGACTTCCTCAATTAAGGAGTTTCTTAATGTCCCCCAACGGAACTCTTGGTTGCGGGACAGACCAAAAGTCAATGGAATGGCAGCCGACAGTATATGTGTTACCCAACTATGTTGGCTGCCATTACATTGACTTTTGGGGTGTCCCCCAACCCT